>MKEJ01038005.1:0-13994 GCA_001753735.1 Embelia ribes
TTTAGATAACTGTATTTTAGATAATCTGCTGTAGAGAACAGTAGAATAGATAATCTGTAAAATAGAAATAATGGATTTCATGCTGTAAAATAGATAATTGATTTAGATATTCTGGTGTGAATGCTCTAATACCAAACGTAGGTGAAGCTGCATTCCCAATTTTGACAATCTATGCATTTTTATTTTAACCCCTTTGAGTTTGTACACTGTGTTCATATGAGTTGGGTTACAAATGAGCCGATCAGAGTCTGAATAGGAGCCGAGCCGAGCCATGGCCTGTTCAGGCTCGGCTCATTTATTTAGAGGGTATAATTAGGCTCGGCTCGTTTGCTTAATGGGCCATAATTTTTTGTTCAGACTCGACTCGTCTGAGCCCAAGCTAAGTCCAAACCTGTTCATGAAAATTTTGGTTCTTTTAAATCAATATATATAACTTATTATTTATTAATTAAATAGTAAAATAAATATTATTAAATTGATTCTTTTATGAAATTGTTAACTAATAATCACATAATAGCAAATAATTCAAATAGTTGTGACATTTTATTGTTTTTCCAACTCAATCTTACAAATATGAATGGGTAAAGTCATTAAAAAATTGCATCATTTAGGTAATAAGATAATTTTTTATTAATTTATTATTAGATTTAAAATGAACAATATGTGTTTGCGTATATAAACTAACACTTCTAATTTAAAAAATATATATACAAATACATGAGTCAAATAAGCCCGAGCTTATAGCAAGCCGAGTCGGAAGTTATTCAAACCCCGACTCGTTTATCTAGCGAGTCCTATTTTGTTGTTCAGGCTCAGCTCATTTAATAAACGAACGAGCCTGAGCCAAATCCGAATTTATTCATGAACGACTCTGATCATTTGCATTCCCTATTAGTATCGAAACACTTATATTTAACTTAACTAGTACATACATACAATTTAAATTTATCAGATCCTCCTGACGAATTCTTTTGGAACAGTTTTAGACTTCTTTCTGTCCAAATAGGGAGTATGCATTATTAGTGAAAATGATAACAGTGTTTGCCGCTTAAAGTAGTTATATGGATAATAAATTGGTAGAGATTTCATAAATTCTCCATAACTCCATAAAGAAAAGATGATTATATAAATTTGAAACATCGAACGTAACCAAAAGTACATGTGGTAAACTAAATTATACAGGTACAAAAATATGTGAAGTAGGTAGTACAAATGTGACATACTAACACCCCCAATATTATTTTAAAATATTGATCGGAACCTGAGTTCCACACGAAACAAGCCATCAAGGTATTTGCAAAAAAAATACTGTAATCAATATAACTAAAACAGTTTTTATACTTCAAAAAAAAAAAGGCGGAATGAGTTAGATATAAAGATCAACATATCTCTTACCACTTCCGCGGGAACGGATAAGATACAATGTCGGTTATAAAGGGAAACACACCGGAAATGCAATAGAAACACATCGGAGGCGTTAAAGGATATTTTTGGAGTACAATTGGAAAACTTTTTGATAAATATTAGGATATTATTTAGAAACAAATCCATGAAAAAATGAAACTAATATAGAAAATCAATTAGAAATTAATGAAAATACTCCCAAAACGTCAAAAAATTGGAAAGTACTAGATCCATGCACATGTTCTTGACGTGTGATTTGGGGATTGGAGTATCATGTATTTGGATAATAATATAAATATTTCAGTTTTTGGTTGCTTCATCTTCAATTGAAATAAATTATTTTGTTGCATATGTAAGTACCCTTTTGAGGGGCATGAACATGATGGTGGATGGAGAGAGCTATGTACGGATGACAATTTGTTGATACAAATAAAATCAAACCAATAATCAAGTAACCAAATTCAAATTCAAACCAAAATATATTTCAATTCAAATACAAACCCAGCCCAACCCAACCCAACCAAATCCAAAATATTTCAAATATATTCCAAAATTAACCGGAAACCAAAATAAAACAAACTATTACTCAAATCAATTCAGCCCATTTATCTTTTCAATACAAGACATGTTTCTTTGGTAATATTTTTTTATATTTGTATGATTTCTTTGTATATTTGAATTATAATTAAAAGTTTATATAAATCATATATTTTAAAATGTACAATTATTAGAGTCAAAATAGGAGTTCAGGTACAATAATTAGAGTCAAAATGTACAAGCATCACCCCTCAGGTCTCGCTTTCTCCCCTCACATATGTCCGAGAGTTCCGTCTATATATATTACATATACATATATTTTTTCCCCAAATTTATGAGTTATTTAGTTCTCTATGGCTATTCTTCTGCGATATATATATATTTTTCTATTTAAGTTAATGAAAACAGATTATTTAGTGTTCTAGTTAGTTTATTTGTTAATAGCGTTGCTTAGCTAGGGCTTTTTATCTTGCTAGTTAGGTAATTAAGACTAGGACGGCTAGGGTTAGGTCTTCCTTAATTCTTGGTTGTTTGGTTTAGTCTTCTTTAATTATTGGTTGTAATTATTATTTTGGAGTTATAAAAGAAGATAATAGAGTAGATTAATAAAACTTAACCTTTTTACCCCATCATTGAGTGTGAGATGTAAAGCTCAATTATATAATACGGATTTAATCCAAACTAAATAAAACCCAAACCCAATTATTAGATTTAAAATTGAATCTAAATCCAAACCAAACTTCTTTTTAATCCAATCTTAAACCAATCCAAATATATTTGGTTTAAATTTATTTTGAATTGAGACCCTAAACCAATCTAATTGATATATCAAAGCAAATAAACAAAAAAAGGCTTCAAAAAGATGGATAATAGAAGACAAAGAAGATGCTTTCGGCTTGTTTGGGGGATTGAGACCTGTGGATCTCTTTTGTATTTTGAAGATTACTCAAATGCGTACGTAATACCAGTCTATTTTAGTATGAAAATCCCTAGAAGTAGTTATTTATGTTCGGTGTATATAATGAACTTTAATGTTCTTCTAATTTGGTATTGTATATATTCTGAGACATCTATTTATCAAATCTAGTACGTTTTTTATGGGTTCTGTGTGCATTTTCACAAAGAATCTTATTAGCTTTCAGTTTGTACTCTAATTGTTTTTAAATTGATCTCAATGAAATACACTATTGGTTTTATGGAAGTATCCAATATGTATTTGTAATAAGTTTTTTGTACGTTCTAAAGAGGTGCTATTTTGGTTTCAATAAAGTTCTCAAAAATAATTCCTTCCAGTGTCACATTCAATTCTGTATCATTTCTTATTGGTTTCAGTATTGATTTCTCGTTTCCTATTTCCCTCATATATTTGTTACGTGTTTCCCGGTTTTGTTTTTCCTGACAATTCCCACTTACATTTCCGAATTTGGTAATTATGTCCCTTACCTTCTACCATCAAAATTTTAAAAAAATTACGACACAAGCTTTTGAACCCCAAAAATCATAACATATAGATTTAAATTTTTTACCCATGTAGTTTAGGTATACCCCAATTCTATTAATTTGGGACACTCACACAATAAAATACCCAATATAATATACCTAAGATAATGTCTTAAATATTTTTTTGCCAGAATCATTGACGAAATACTAAATAATAATTCACCGTTAGTATTGGCAGAATATTAATAATAAATCATGGCAAGCACCGACGAATTAGCAATGATTAAAACATCAAACTCGGACCCCCAGAACCCTTAATTGCACCATACAACTCTAACACCACCAACCCCCCACACACACCAAACACCCCCCCCCCTGCTCTCACGACTTACCAGTACCAATATTTTACCGCTTTAGTTGTTTCCCTCCGTAGTTTATGTTTGAAAATACTAAATAAATTAAATTACCCCATGCAAAATGACTCGTATTTAGGCATGACAATGAGATCTGAACTCGCGGGTACTCACCCGAACCCGCCCCGATTTTAACGGGAAAAACTTGACCCCGATTTTGATGGGAACGGAGGATGAGAAAACAAATACCCGCCCCACCCCGAACCCGAACTCACCCTACTATTTACATAATTATAATAATATTCTCATTTACCTGCGTAGGGTATTGGATTTATTTTGATTGAAATGTTTCATTCTATAAAAAATAATATGTTTTTAAAAAAAATTACAGAATATTTGATTGTGTTTTTATTATGGTGTTTTGATATTATGAGTGTTATTTGAAGTATAACAAAGTGTTTCTAAAATATTAGTTTTTTTTTAATTTGTAGTTGAAAGAAAACTAATTTCCAATTTCTAATTGATTGTTTTAATTGTGTGAAGATTTTATTTGTTTATTTTTTAAAAGTACAATTTTCAAGTTGTTAATTTTAATTAAAGTAAAATAATTTTTTAAATTTGTTTATTTATTGACAGGGATGGGGACTGGCTGGAAAATCCGACCCTCGCTAAGACGGAGATGGGAAAGGCAAAACCCGACCTCGAATAGGAGCAAGGCGGGGTTGGAAAAGTCAAAACCCGCCCCCACCCCGTTGCCATCCCCACTCGTAATACCGTATACCTATAGCAAGTAGAAAATATTACATTACCAAGCAATTTAACCTTCAATTTTTCATTTTATACTCAATGGAATTAGAATGTTAAAAATATATAGAATTGTATAGTAATAATATTGTAAGATTATATTTTCATACTTGGAAGATGCATAATTGTATTAAAAGTAAATTCAATAAGTTGGAGTTGATTTATTTAGATTTTTAAAACAAAAAATACTTAGGGGGGTAGAAGGACAACAATGAAAAAGATAAGTATAGGTCATAAAAACTCACACCAATGGATCTAAATGGGGAGCAAGATATCTAGCTCTACATTTATCTGACTCTATGCTAAAATATAGATATTGAAATATAGGGAAATCTATTTATCAGTCTATCTAATACTTTTCAATCTCTTAAAAACAGAGATTTTCTTTAACTAAGAGAACTAATGTTCATTCCGAGTTCTATTTTGAAGTTTAGGGGATTTACATGGACATTTTCCATATCTCAACCTCTAAAATTTAGGGAATGAAAATAAAAATCTTTTGGGAATGCCCAGAAGAATAGCGAGTAAAATTATCTATTTTAATTTTTCTTTTTCTGTGGGCGCAGATAAGTTGTTCGACAAAATGCCTAACGGGGAAATGTTTTCTTGTTTAGTCACCTGCAACTTTGTCCAGTTCTATTTGTTCTGTTGAATCCGAAACATCATCAAGATTTTTTTTTTCAAGAAATGGATGAACTGATTTAGAAATGTGTTTTTATGTAGCAATTTGGATTCATTCGGAGTCTTTCTGCATTGATAAATTGATGCTCACCATTGTGCATATTGTAATTTACTTCAGCCTGGTGCAATTTACGAGCTCGTTTGGTTGCAACTTATAAGCAAATAAGCAATCTTATTTCTGCCTAAAGAAAAAGCTCTAGCTTATTTTGCCGAAAATAACAAATAATCTCAGCTTAAAAGCTGAGCATCCAAACACTATCCAGCTTTTAACCAAACAAGTCCTATGTGTAGCTTCTACATCAAACAAGCCCTTGCTAGTTTCAAGACGAACATATTCCTTTTTCCTTGGTTTTATTTGTACGTTGTTTTTTCAGTTGCAAAGCATGCCGTGGATCCATAAATCATGTAGATCACTATTATGAATGTTACAGCTTTCAGATAAAATCACATTATTTTAGGCCGATAACATAAAGCTCGGTTATTTATTCTTGAATTTACAACCCAGCTTATTGTACAGCTGTTACCTCAAACAAGCCCTTGCTAATTTCAAGATAAATGTGTGTACTTTTTCTCTCTCAAGTGAAAGATTTTGGCAGATGATGGCAGGGAAGGCGGTAAAATCAGTCGCTAAGGCAGTTGGGGAGTACCAGTATCCATGGAGAGAGAAGCTGGCGAAGCACAAGGAAGAGCTTTCTAAAGGAGTGTGGGGTTACTGGGAGCTTGGGCCATGGAAACTGCTTGGCATTAGTGCCCGGAATTGTGCTCGTCTCCGTAAAGAAGTTGTTATGGCAGGCCAAGATTGGCCTTACGATCCTGAGAGGAGGCCGGTGAAGAATAAGAGTAAAGGGCATAAAGTTGACAGGCTAGCAGCCGAGAAACGGGCCCACACCGCTGAGCTGATGCAGAAAATGCCTCAGATGTTGGCAGATTACAGGAAGAGGAGGTGGCAGAAGAAGATGAATGAAGAGGATTCTAGGAATGATGATTAGTTGGTGCTTTCAATCAAATTTTCTCTTTGGAGAACTACTTTTGTTTCGGCAGTATGTTGCATAATTGCTTTATGATGGAGGGTGTTTCACTTTGTTTTTCCAATTTATCCGTTCGTGGTAGATAATTTGTTTCATAAAAATTAAGCTTTTATGACAAGGTTTGGAATATGATAGCATTGGTATCTCATAATCTTTACTTTCATGATTTATCTACCGTGGTCGTCTGTCGACAACTTTTGATAGGAATTAGTGTTGAAATTCGTTGCTCTTTATTCTTTAATAATGGTAGGATAATTTTCAAAAAATCCGCATTCTGCAATTTCTTTTTTCTCTGTGTAGTGAGAACAAAATTAACAGATACGGTAGTAAACTTGCATGGCTAACAGAATGGTCGGATTATTTTCTAGATGTGAGGCATATGATAAAATATTGTTAATCTCTCCTCGGGTTTGCAACATTAGAAATGACACTGTTGTTGTCTTCAATAAGAACATTGGCAGCAATGCTACTATATCCGAGGCAAAAACGAAGAAGGTAAGTACGATGAACCTTCTAACCATCAGGTTGGCGTTAATATTTTTATATAACAAAAAATGAATTAGTCGAGATTGCAGAGCTTACAGAAGTTACATACCTACATATCTTATACGACATTCAAAAGAAAAAAACTAGAACACAAAATATAATTTAGTAACAATGGCCGTGAAAATCATTGGAAGGACAAAAAATAGCACCGAATAACAGATCATTACAGGGACCAACTAGACCTTAGCATGAGGGTAGGAAATTGGGTATTCCCGTCGATTACATACATGACAGCTGGCTGCAACCTGAACTTCTTCCCAAAGTTGAAATTCAGAAAAGCTTCAGCTTGAAAATGGTCCCACCTTTTCGGTCCTTGGACCAATCCACCCAAACTTAAACCCCACCCAAATTCATCTTCTGGAATATCAGACATAGATACAGACCATTGCACACACTTCGGGTTCGACCTTTGCATCTCGAGCCAACCTCCAATTCTAGAACTCTCGTCCAGCTCCGACTCCATCATCAGTGCAATAGATCCCGTCGGTACACTTTCCCCATTACGTGCCTCAATGGTATAAGGAGAAGATGCTTCGGAGGGCGTTTCAGGGAATTTGTAACCCCTCGGAATGTGTAGTGGGATCGATAGGCCTCCGAGATTAACTCTTCTGGAGGATAATTTGGGCATTTGATGTATGCCCAAGAGGGAGAGTTTTGTGGTTCCTGAGAGCTGGCACACAACTTGCCCGAAAGTGCTGAAATATCGAATGAACCCATCGGGACCGGGTTGCACTTGGAACCCATTCATAAATTGAGCCAAAGAAGCTATGAAGTTTGATTTCTTCACCATTAAGCCGATGGCGCTACCATGGTGTTGATTCAATAGGGGTGGTCCCCATGAAGAATAATTCGCAAGACTCCTCTGCAGAAAAAGTACATTTCGTAAATCCATAAGGGCACGTATAGTGAATTCATAATTTGAATCCAGTGCATTTTTGTAGGTCACAATTTCATCAGTCGAAAAATTTTGAAAGTGAGTTGTGCGCCATGAGTTTTAAAGATTACAGATTGGTTTGAATTTCAAATGTTGTATATTCTTAAATGGTTCAATGCATTCAATGATGACAAATAAAATCTCATCATCTCATGAGCTTGCCCTAATAATGCATCTTAAACCTTACAGATTCCAAATCTCTCAAACCAAACACTACAAAAAAGTGTTTATCCCAAAAAAGCAGCACGGTTTGAAAACTTAAGAGTTAACCCACACAATAACGTAGAAATAAAATAAAAAGAACTCAAGAGAACAGTTTCCGAGAACAAAGTCATGACAAAGTTTGTACCTGATGAGCTTTAGTACCAATTCCAACATCTCGGCAATGAGCTCCCACTGGAACCGCAACCACAGAGAACCAGTCACTAACATTTGCTGCATAAAACACTTTGGCTAGTGAGAGTGGACTATGCAAAATATCATCCTCGCTCTTTACACTAGCTACGAACTCTGTCATGAGGGTGTCTCTCTCTCGAATGGAGGTCTCAAAGGTGAACCTCGAATGGACACCTGTCGTTATTCCAGCTCTCTCAATGGCATCACAAATCTGTTGATCGACATCATTGAAACATAGGGCACCCAAGACATCAACATCACCCCTCACACGGGTGCTAGATTCTTGGAATGAGCCGCCCTTGGAAGGCTTGTAGAAGGAGAGCACCCGTTCGACCTTGTCTTGCCTATCCCTGAGTTTCATTATATCTGAAAATGCTTCTCGTTGTAGTCGCTTCAATATTTCAATCTGAAAGTTTTAGTTTCTAGAGCACTTATCAAAGAATTTAAATTAGAAGCATTTAGCAGCTGGTGAAAATAAACAGCAGTTATATGAAGTTGAGAGTTTCCTAGGAGCAAGCAACAACTGTAGTTTAAGAAATGGTTAGCAAATAGCAGTAGTAAATATCTTTTTTGAAGTGTTTGTCTTATGTTACATGAAAACAAACACAGCAGGAAAGACATTTAGCAATTGGTACTCCAAACAATTTTTAGAGAATTACTAGAATGACCCTAGGTTGGAGATCTGCAAGTTCTAGTTTCTGAAACTTATCAATATAGAATTAGAGTAAAAGAAAACAAAGGTGTGTCAATATATGTTTGGTTGTGCCCATACCCAAAGCAAGTGAAAACAAGAAGAAAAAATAATCAAACTTGTGAGAAAACAACTGTCCCTTATGCGATGGCTTATCTCAAAGACTCAAACATTAACATTATATGAGGCAGCAAGCAGTTGTCCATTCACACACACTCTACAGAAACATTTGCAAGACAACCATTGGTCGAAGGGTTAGCTGCTCAAGGAGAAAGCTTAAATGTTAAGTGAAGTCATCTATGCATTTCCGTTTTTCTGCACATAGAAACAAAAAACAGCTAAAAAAAGTGTAAATAACGTCTACGCGAATGTTGGGCAAGCTTGAATTGTTCAATTTTTGGATATAACACTCGCATTTTATGATCTTTCAGGAATATTTTTACTGATAGCTTCAGCTTGCAAATCATGAATCTTCAACTACAATTCTTACTGTTTTCCTTAAAAATTTCAACATCTTCTAAGAATTGAAACCAACTAAATGCTTCCAACTTTTCTACACGTTTAATTAAAAACAGAAACATATAAAAAAAATAGAGATACATGACGCCAACAAACATAGGCAAATCATTAATTTCTGAACAAGAACACCCACCACCCTTCGTCTGGGTGGAACCAAGATTTTCTTAAGAGAGGCACTAGAACAATTAAAGCTTTGCATGTGTAAAGATTTTCGATTTATTGAAGAGGCCAAACTAGTTTATTTAATGGGATATTACATAAGCGTATATGCCATTGAGTAAAATTTTGTAACTATGAGAGGGCTACTCCTACTGTCAATCGCTAATTCCGTTCCTATCACAAAATTCTTCGATCATTAACATTATTGGCTCATGAATACAACAGAAGTCCATTAAAAACACTTCATCTTTATGAAATTATCACTGGCACATCATGTTATATATAATTAATAAGTTAATAAATTGCTAGTTATTTGAGTTTTCAAGATGCACTATTGTTGTCACTTTTATTATGCTCTTTGGAAGGGTTATGATTATGAACTAGGATAACAAAACCCACAAAAGATCAACCTTGTAGATTCAATAAATCTTGAATTTTCACTTGGACAATCGATGCTCATGTAAGTACAATCGCAAATTGCTTTTGACATTTTTAAATTAGGTCCAAAAGAATATTGTAAGGGCACTCCTGGTGCCCTAAATTTTAATCCCCAATACCTCAATTCCAAACTCTAAAACGTAGAATGAAATATGCGTAATGCCCATATCGGATTCCCCCAAAATTAAAAATAGTATTGGGGATGGACAATGGTCCACATTTCTGTATTTTTTGGGTGATTAAATACTATTAGATAGTATTAGATGCGCGGGTGTAATCAACCCCCATATTTTAGTCCCTAAATATAGAATATAGAGACCGCCATGGAGTGATTATTTAGTGTTTCATCATCATTTTTAACACACATACACACAACTAAAGCATTAGTTAGCTAAATGTTCATATAATAATGAGACTCGATAAAAATTAATTCAAAAATATTACCGGGTTGCGGCGATTGGCGTCGTCGGAGCGCCGCCGGGAGAATAAGGCTCCGGCGAAGTCTTGGGCCGACTGTGCTACGCCTTTGAGCTTATCCACTACTTCCATTCTAAACCCCCCCTAACCGACGAGAGAGAGAGAGAGAGAGAGAGAGAATGAATATTAGAATACTATTAATAATACATTATTATATTTAAAAAATATGTTAAACGGATATGTGGCTAATCCTGTCACACATTAAAATTTTTTCCATATATTATAAGCTATAATTTTAATTAGTTACATATATATAATTCAATGTATATTCATTATTTATATAGGAATAGATTGAAACCGGACTAGAAGGGCAGTGGTAAACCGAAAGAAGACTAAAAGCATAGGGACAAACTGAAACAATTGAAAAAAAAAGGGAGCAGATTGAAACAAGACTAAAAAAGCAGCGGCGAATTGAAACAAATGATAAAATAATGGGCAAATTGAAACTAGACCGAAAATATAGGAGGGACAATGAACTTTTCCCTTCATTATAACCCATATTATTTCACTTATCTAATCCTCTATCTTTCGGTTTATTCTATTCGTCCCCAATCTTTTTGCTTAAGTTTCATTATTCAGTCTCTAATTTCATTTGTTTTATTTTACCATCTAGCATTTGAATCCGTTAAACATTTAATCCATCCATTAGCATTGTTATATTCCGAAAAAAATGGGACAAAATATCTTCGATAATAGCACGCATTATTTAAATCACTTATCATAAGTAAATAGTGATCATGTGCGTTTTGGAGGAAACTTTTGAAGGAGTTCTTGATGAATTGATCGACGAGAAGTGTATTTCCGTGCTCCGTGGGATGAACACAATCCCAAAATAGGCTTGCCATGTCATCTTTGCATGTTGGTGTTTTCGGGTTTCTAAGAACTGCTATTTGATAAAACCCCGTGCCACAACACCCTCTATTAGCTACCGCGTGCAAACCCTGAGAAAAAATAAATTCGATAAAATTTGTTTTTGCTTACACTTCGTCCGAATATATTTGCTTTGAATCACATGAAAAGAAGTATAAAATTCTAGAATTGATTATTAAGTATGTGAAAATATATGCTAAGCATGAGAAGAAAAAAAAATAGTTAGTACCATTTCCGGTATGTTGCTGAAATAGATTATTTAGAGGGTTGTAGAAATCGACATAGGCTATGTTTGCTTTAGGGTCACTATAACTCTACGGTCAACGATCGTTAAGTGCATTCAATAGCTTGGCATTGTACATTTTGGCTGCTTCGTTTTCTTCGTTCGAACAATCCCTCAAAATCCCGCCTTTTAGTGTTCTTTCTAAAGGCAAACACACAATCGGAGGTAACCCAAAAACAAAAAATCCTTCTTGCCCCTAATGCATACAAATCCTTCACATGAACATAAGAGACAGGGGAAAAAAAAAAAAGAAGTAAATTAATAGATAGTTCAGGATTGCTTTGTTTTATTTAAAAAATGTAAAATTGTTTTATGGATATGAAAAGGTACAATTTTATTCTTTGTACCCTCTCAGTTCTAAGTTTGATTGAGCTATGAGGATGGCAAAATAAAATTTTCTATTTGGCATTCCCTCTTGTTTTGGCATCAAATTTAGGGTATTATTAAAAAAAAAAAGAAGAAGCCAAACTTAGTTTCTTCCTTAATCCCCACGGGATATGCATTCCTTCATGTTTGGCATCCATGTTCATGATTTTGTTTATTTATTAGGAATGTCAACTTAATTGTACTTAACCATTTACTTTCAGTTCACTTTATAGATATAGAACATAATTAAATAAAACTTATGTTGTTTCCCGTCGTGTTTTTAATTCAGTAAAATATTATCATAAATTAATCATTACTATATTAAATTAGATAGAAAAGTAAATACTGAAAATTAAACAATACGTAATTATATAATATATAATGCGTACATTACTTCTGAATGCATAATAAAATAATGTTGCTGACCTTGTTGCCGGAAAATTTGGTTTTGCCAAATCTTAAATTGCAAACAATAATTTGAAAAAATTCGGATGTAATCTCAGAAATTCATAGTTTCACTATGTCCTCTTAAATTTTATTTACCCGCCACACTTGTTTCTTGCCTTCAATTGACAAAGAATTCCTAAAGTATAACGCCTAATCCCATACTCGAAAGGAAGCCGCTATTCGATTATCCATAGTACATTTTGCATTATGGTACTCGATTGTGTCTATATGCACACGTAAAAGTTTTTATGTAATATTTTTCTTTGAAAACATGATGGGTGTAGTGAATTTTTAAAAATGAATTCAGAGTTGCGCAAATCTAAATTTCTCTACGATTGTTCGACATACGAAATGGTTGGAATGATGGTCCTTATATAGGCACCAAGGCACCCCTTTCGAATAGTCATTATTTCAAAAAAGGGGGTACAATTGAAAAGAGTCACAACTTGTGGTGCCAAGTACCGTTTTCTGTTAAACTTCTCACCAACACAGTGCAATTACCGAACGGTGAAATTGTTCCTAAATTTGAACAAAATATGACTGGTCCCTTCAAATCAAATTGGGCTTGACCCATTTATTAAATATAAAACACACACATGCTTAGGCCCAATCGGCTAAGCGGCCCAACCTGGCTAACACATGCATTACCCATCTTAATACACTTCATATGCATGAATGTATATAAAATGGCTAAAATCCTTTGTGTGAGTTAATTCAATTTGTCCATTTTCTTTTCCCAATTTTATTCTTTCAGTGATTATGAATTTGAGGTCATTTACATAATGTTTTGGACTTGTGAATTATTTATAAAAACTCAAAATCGGACAAAATAATACCCAAAACATGGAATTTCTCAATAAATTCAAACCATTCACATGCATTTTGTTCATACAAAATAAGGAAATAAAAGAAACAAAAATAAGAAGAATAGAGAATATTATGGAGCATGACAATTTGATTTTATATATTTTTCACCATTGGATAATTAAGCTAGTCTAGTGGGGGCAAAACTCAACTTCAAAATTAGGAAGAAAAAAAAAAACAAAAGCATTTTATGCGTATGACAAAAAACTGAAGCCACACAATTTGAAAAATGGAAACAAATAAGTGAGGAGGAATCACAAATTTATTAATTATTAGAAGAAGCAGCTTATCCCCGCTTGAATGATTTAATTAACAAGTAGTTTGTATCTGTAAAGCTTGAATTATTCGATTAACAAGTTGTCTGTATCTGTAACGACCCGAAATAATTAAGTCATTATGTATATAGGAAATAAATAATAAAAAATTTCTGAAATTATATATCATACAAAATAATTTGTACAAAATGATATTTACAAAAGCTTTGCAAATATATTCATATGCAAAACTAAATGCACTAGTCAGTAAGTTTGCTCCAAATACTCTTCGTCTACCATTTCAAAATGAAACTGATAGAAAAAATAAGGGATGAGTTGGAAAACTCAGTAAGCAGAATTATCCATAATATGCAAAAGAAAGATAAAAAATCAAATAACAAATATGCTTAGATACTCATTTTATCAAAAAATCAGTCTACTACTCAGATCGATTATCATGCAATTCTCACAACCTGTCAAGTGATACTATCCGTCTCTGCCAT
>MKEJ01038012.1:0-11169 GCA_001753735.1 Embelia ribes
TTTTTAAGCCCAACCAAAACAACTCCCAAACCAAAAAAAAAAAAAAAAAACCAGCAGAAATCTTGTATATTAGTATATGTTTTTCTTTTTCTGGACTTGTGTTGCCTCTTTCTTTCATCTGAATAATTAGGACAAAGTTTATATGCCATCTTTATGCCTTTTGTTGACTTAGGCCTCTTCCTAAAAAACTCAAGTTCAGAAGGCTTTGTGATAGATAATTTAATTTCAGAACAAATTGTGTCTCTAAAATAGACTATGCTAAACAGTTAATCTTCTATCAGTTTAGATTACTCTTTGTTGTTTTACATCGGTTTATCGGAGTGGGCAAACTTTCATTACCAGTGTCGTCTGTAGTGTCCAATTGGAATTACGAACCCAAACATTTTATTTAGTTTCCGGTACTAGCAGAAGAAGTTGCATTGTCACTAAAAATGATATTCCTATTTCTTGTTTGGAGTGGTCAATGGAGCACTGGATTTCTTGACCAAGGTCTTTTTCTGGAAATATTTTCCCTCGTATTTTAGTGGAAGATTAAGCAAAATTACAGTTGCAAAATTGTAAGACACTATGTGCCAACCATATCTCTTGTTGAGATGAATTTTAATGTATTGTTCCTTTTGGGTTGATACTTGATAGTGGCAGTGTTTAAAGTTTAAACATATCACATGTGTCTTCATTTGTATATATTCCCATTGGACTTGTTTCATTTGTCCTTGCATGGTTTTCAACAATTTTCAACATCCCGCCTCTGGTTGCTTTTGATTGTAATATATAAAACTATAATTGGTTCCAACTTTTAAAAATTGTTTTTATTGCAGGTTTGTTTTGGTGCCTAATCTTGCATGTTTTAATTCAGGCTACATCAACTATTGATTTTTTTTTACCATGGATCCTGCAATGTCAACTCTGAGGAGTGGTGATGATAATAATGGGATTCCTGATGATTTACGGTGTAAGAGGTCGGATGGAAAACAGTGGAGATGCACTGCAAAGTCTATGCCGGACAAAACTGTATGTGAGAAACACTACATACAAGCAAAGAAGAGGGCTGCAAATTCTGCATTGAGAGCTACTATGAAAAAATCTAAGAGGAGATACTTGGGTGAAAGTGACATCTATTTGGAGAGTAAGAGCGATGATTTGGATTCACCTGCTGTTGACCTACAAGTTGGAGATTCTCCTGTTTCAGTCTCGAGGAAAGATCGTAACAATGAAGTATTTAAAGGTCAGGGTTCTTATTCACCTGAAACACCCTCAGTGAAAAGTCTGTCCCTGCACCATGTTCCTAGACATACTGACAATGATGAAAATGATGATCTTGATTACAAAGATAATCCCAGGTCTTATAAGACACCTCTTTCTTCTGTGGAGGCGTCTATGTTCAAATCACAGGAAGATTTTGATGCTAGCGATGCAACAGTAAGTAGTAGTTGACCAATCTTTTCTATTGCATTATATTTTTCATCATAACCACTGTCGCTATGTCAAAGTTCATTGATGGCAGGACCAGTTTGAGACTAGTCTACACGATAGTTATATTTTAAGATATATGGTTGTTACACTTAGATGACGAATAATGAAGTTTGATAGTTTTAGCATATTTAAATTATGCATTGTTATGTATATTGTGCTTTTTTGGAAAAAATTACCTTTTATCAGGGTGAGTTGTGCCGCCGTTGGCTAAACTTGAGAGACAAGGGCAGTCGTCTGTTCGTGCTTTGTATTTACAATCTGAAAAATCCAAATGAATATTTTTCAGGCACGCACTTATAATACCATTTTGTTTGTATTTGGCTGCTATATTTTAACGCATGATCTGTCCATTTCTTATATTCAAAATATTTTTTGTCAGGCTGTCGTAGCTGTACCCATTGTTCTTAGCTGCCTGGAATTCTTCTCGTTGTCTGTGATTCCTGCCTTTAAATTTGGTTTTCTTTTCAGGAAAGCTCAGATGGGACCACAGATTCATCTGATGGTAATGGGGGACAGACTTGCCATCAGTGTCGGCGAGATGATGGAGGCTTAGCCATATGGTGTCTAAGATGTGATAGGAGAGGATACTGTGATAGCTGTATAGCTACTTGGTGAGATAGGCAGTTCAGCTGATTTACATATTTGTTTGACTGCCAGCTTGTGATTATATGTAATTGGTGCTTAGGTACCCTGAGATCCCTTTGGAAGAGATCCAAGAGGTATGTCCTGCATGTCGTGGAACTTGTACATGCAAGATCTGCGTAAGAGGAGATAATTTGATAAAGGTATACTATTGTAATGGTGCCTTTGTTGAGTGTGCTTTGTTAACTCTCTTCAACACTGCTATAGTTATCTAGTTTGTTGGATACTATTCTGAAGGTTCAGTGTTACAGGTACGCATTAGAAAAGTACCCGCGCAGGACAAATTGCAATATCTTCATAGCATTTTGTCTTCAGTTCTGCCAATTGTTAAGCAAATCCATCATGATCAGTGCTTAGAAGTAGAGCTGGAAAGGAAGCTTAGAGGTAAGAAGCTTACAACTATGTTAATGGAATATCTGTAACGGATTTTACTTGATGTCCTCATACGAAATAATATGCATATGCCTTTTCAGGAAATGAAATAGATCTTCCAAGGACAAAATTGGATGCAGACGAGCAGATGTGCTGGTATAAAATATTTAACTTTGTTTTTTTATTGTTTTATTTTCAGAGCTTGAACAAATGTAATGTCTGATGAAAGGCAATTATGTCGGTCTCATGTAATGACTGATTTTTTATTTTGATAGTATTATTTTCTTTTTCATGTTATTCCATCTCTCAATGAAGATGTCCCTGGCTTTATAATTTTTCTGGAGGCACTAAATTACAAGAACGTACAAGTGCCATGGGCATATCTGACATGTCCTTTATTTTGTTCTTGTGCAGTGATTGCTGTAGGATACCAATTATTGATTATCATCGTCACTGTGCAAATTGTTCATATGATATGTGTCTTCAGTGCTGCCAGGATCTCAGGGAAGCATCTGGGTTTTCTCTCCAAGGAAATTTAGAAAAGCACATTGCTGGGAAAGATAATTGTGGAGTAACTGGAGCAGAGAAAGTGGAACGATCCAATTATAGATTGAATGTATCGGACAATTTTCCTAATTGGAAAGCTAATAGCAATAGCAGTATTCCATGCCCACCAAAGGAGTGTGGTGGTTGCGGTTGCTTGTCACTTACTCTCAAACGGATCTTCAAAATGAATTGGGTTGCAAAACTTGTAAAAAATTCCGAGGAAATGGTTAATGCCTGTAAAGTGTATAAAGATAACAGCCTAAAGGGAATTGAGTTGAACTCTAAGCTCAATGCCTTGTATTGTCCAACTTCTGAAGCTATAAAAGTTGAAGGAATTGGAGAGTTTAGAAAACACTGGAGTTGCGGTGAGCCCGTCATTATTAGAGATGTTCTTGATGGTTCATCTATGTCAAGCTGGGATCCAGTTGTTATATGGAAAGGAGTTCGAGAGACAGCAAAAGAAAAAATGAAGGATGATAGCAGAGCTGTTAAGGCTGTTGATTGCTTAGATTGGTCGGAGGTAGGCCTTTCAAACTCAAACTTACAATGGAATGAGTTGACCTTATCGGAAATGAATTTTTTATTTGGTTCATATGAGGGCTTGATACTTTTCGCAGGTTTATATAGAGCTTGGACAGTTTATCAAAGGATATTCTGAGGGTCGAGTGCACGGAAATGGCTGGCCACAAATGTTACAGCTGAAGGATTGGCCTTCTCCCAGTGCTTCTGAGGAGTTTCTATTGTACCACAGGCCTGATTTTATAAGTAGATTGCCTTTGCTGGAGTTCATACATTCCAAGTTAGGTCTTTTAAATGTTGCTGCAAAACTGCCTCATTACTCGTTGCAGAGTGATGCAGGCCCCAAGATCTTTATTTCATATGGGATGCATGATGAACTTGGTAGGGGTAATTCAGTTGATAATCTCCATCGCAATACACGGGACATGGCAAGTCTTTCAATGTTTTCAGACTAACACTGTATTTATCTAATGCTAATGGGAGGCAAAATATAGGCCAGAAATAGAATCTTTCGTATACATTTACAAAGTATCCCTACAATTTTTTTTTACAAGATTCTGTTTTTGTGGCTTGCATTTTGCCTCATACTTTGACTCTACATGTTTTTGAGTCAGAGCCCCTCTTCCTTTTCAAAAAGACTAGCAGAGATACACGTGTTTTGCACGTGGGTTATCCCTATTAATGGATTAGAGTGATGTTTTGAGTATTTAATGGATGGTAGTAAAGCAAGATATTATTTATTTTCTTTAAATTTGAGGCCAATTAATAATTTTCTTAATTCATGTACTCTAATCTAGAGTGATAATAAAAAAAATGTGAGGAGTAATTTTAAAAAAAAATATTGCATACTGACATAAGAGTAAAAACTAAAATTATTTTATGATACATACTTTAAATCCGCGAACTTGTGGCACTAATTTATACTCTTAAGAATTAATATGATATTTAAATATTTTGTTAATTTTGGTAGATATGTGAGAAATTGTAAGTCATAATTGCTTAAGTTTTGGTATTTTTATTTTAAATTGTTCAAGTTTTGTTTTTGTTATAAGTATTGATCTAAATCTTTAAAGATAGGGTATTACCTCCTAACAAAAAATAAACAAATTAAAATTAATTAATTTACAATTGTGGATATGATAACTTTTGTTACAAAGAATCTAGATGAAGGGCAAACTTGGAAAAAAATATATAAAATATTTTATGGAATTGATACTTTTTATAGAGTAGTCGGATTTTACATAAAATCTGTTTATTATATAAATAAATAAATATGTCTATTACAACTTTTTTGCTATTAATTTTTTCACCGAACCAAGGGGGCTTTTGACCTCCTTTGCCTACGGGTGGCTCCGCCAGTCCGCCCTTTAGGATAAGCACAATTTTTTTATAGAAATCAATTATACTAAATATCTCAGATTTTTGTCTTGAACCTGGGAAATACCTTACGGTCTGAATTTTTTGATTAGAGGAGTTATAATTTAGATATATTTGAGACTTTCATATTCTAAGAAACCATACATGGTTGCTTAAGATGGTAACAAGATGAAAAAGGCTAAAATTTTGTGCAAGTGTTGTTATCTGATTGCTTTTATATGTTTCTGAGTGTGTAGAGAATTTCAATTTTGTTGCTGTGTTTATTGAAAGTAATTTCCTCATCTGTGATATTGGGTCATTGTCTTGTATTTTTGGCTTTTAAGTTGGGGAAAAGGTGTATGCAATTCAGAAACCTCTGAACAAATGGTAATGTTTTTGTTGTTAGTCTTGCAAAGCCATGGGGGCAAAATCAGCATGGAATTATCACATCTTTTTTTATAAGAAAGAAGCATGTGTGGAACTTACGATTTTGTATAATATCATCTGAATATAAATGATGAAGTAGGATCTATGAGAAAGGCGGATGGAACGCCAATTAGATGTCAAAGCATAATGTTGAGGAAGGTTGGAGAAAATAGATGTCTCAGAGATTTGGTGTTTGGTTGTATTTGGAGCCAATAGCATAAAGGAGGAGAAAATAAACGATAATTTACCGTTGTTTATTGTGTAAAGGCTTGGATGTAAAAATAGGAACACATGGAAAGCTCAAAATTCTTACAATCTATGCCGACTTCATGTATGGAAAACTTATTTCCTGCTGTTTTTTGTGTAGAATCCCTACCAAAGTTTGCTTATGGTGATTCTACAGTGATTGCATAGAGTACACGATTTTTACAGTTTCTACCATATTGTTTTCGTTAATTAGGTTGGTGGTGTTACCCCAAAGAAGGGTGGAACTGAACATCTTGGGCTTCCAGTTTTCAACTCAGTTGCAGAGGCAAAAGCTGAAACAAAGGCCAATGCATCAGTAATATATGTTCCTCCACTTTTTGCGGCTGCAGCAATCATGGAGGCGATGGAGGCTGAACTTGATTTGGTTGTTTGCATCACGGAAGGAATTCCCCAGCATGATATGGTAACCTATTTATTGTGAATACCTTTTACTACCGGAATAAGTATGTTTTGTAACTAAACCCAAATAGTTTCCTGAACATATGACCTGTTATTGTTTATTCAAATATATCTATTGAAGTGGACTTTGGTTTTGAAGCATGTTTTCTGTCACACCTCGAATCCCCATAAACCTAGCGACGTGCACTGATAGAAAAAAAACTAGAATAATAACTAAATCACATTCCGATATCTTGCCATAATGCATATATGTGCAACATAAGTATCTAATACAACAATATCTTCATCATCATGGATACATAATACATAATCCAGGCAGCAACATCATGCTGCAAATATATAATCTCATCGAACTACATACTCATACAAAACTAAAATATAAGTCTATACATAACCTCAGAATACCACTACTCGAGTCCAGCTTGTCTTTAGCACTGAAACTCCTCCAAAATATACTTGCCCTTCTAGCAATCCAACGCCATGCTCTGACACTACAACACTACATGAGTACATATACAGAAGAAAAATGTATGGGTCAGAATCTAAACCAAACGATAAATGGAAACTTACAAAGTATAAGGTACATATGCATACATGCAATGTACTGAAAACCCCCATATTATGATTTCCCGTGTATACTCATAAATTCTAAGTAATACTAAGGCATGTCCGCAACATGCAGTAAACCTAGAAATTTTCCTAAGACATATAACAACGATGATGAGGTATATCATATATTTGAACTACAAGAAATGCAATAGATACTAAACTACATCGGGTACTAAAATGGAATCACAAAGACATCCCATGCCTCTGACTATGAATAGGGCTCTCAATCCAGGATATTTCATGCCCTCTACGAAATACCGAAACATGAAGGTGCCACACTCGCCTACTAGGTCCCGTCGCCCACAGTAGGACGAAAAACAAAGCTTTTATTTATTATCTGCTATACTGCGTCAAATAAATGGTAAACGAGCAGGCACATCGAGCCTCTATATCCTGTCGCTCACACTACGACTAAAACAAAGCCTTCATTTATTCTTTGCCCATACTGTGCCGAATAAATGGTAAATTAGTAGGCATATCAAGCCTCTCTATTCCGTTACCCACATTACGACGAAAATAAAGCTTTCATTTATTCTCCACCCATACTGTGTCGAATAAATGATAAATGAGTCGGCCCTTCTTGCCTCTTTACGGATACATCACATCACATCTTATGCCCATGGCAACTTATGCCTTTGGGTATATCGAGGGCAACTCATGCCATCGGGTCTATCGAAGGTAACTTACACTACCAGGTTTATCGAAGGCAACTCACGCCATTGGGTCTATCGAAGGCAACTCATGCCACCAGTCCTATCTAAGGAAACTCATGGCACCGGTCTATCCTGACTCAGAGCTATCAGGCGCACATAATATGCACCCTCGGTACTGTAAAGATATCTCTTTGATAAAATATTCTTTTAGTTTAAAGAAAATATGAAGTATGAAACTCCTCGAGTAATCATACTGTTTCAATCTAGAAATATCATTTCTTTATATATATCTATATATATATTTATATATCTCCACATGTACATGTAAGATTCTCATATGCATATCACTTCTCATAAATAAATAAATATATATGTATATATATATAACTTATCGTACATATATATCTCTCATATATGTATATAAATTCTCACACACACACACACACACACATATATATATATCTCCTCATACATATATATGTCTCATATATGTATATAACTGCCCAAATATATATATACATATGTACATAACTCCCCATACATATATATCTCTCATATATGTATGTATGTATGTATGTATATATGTGTGTAACTTTACTTCCGTAGTCATCTCTACCACTGCTTCATCGTTCCGTAACCATCTGCCACGGATATACCACTGTCATCACAACACCATCACAAACACCACAGATACTCTACCGTTATCGTTAAAATGCCACCACTGACATACGAAAGCTATGAATACATGCATTTAGGTATACTACGAGATATATATATGTATGACTTTGAAAATAGTATTTAACCACTATAATATGCTATGCATGCTTCAAATGCCATGAACGCTATGAATACTACGAGTGTCTAGAACGCCATGAATGCTTCGAACTCCATGATTGCTATGAATACTTCGAATACCATGAGTGCGTTTCAAACGTGATGAATGCCTTGAACTCCGCGAATGCATCAGTAATATATATATGTATATATATATGTGTGTGTAAATATATATATATATATATATATATGTTAAGAATAGTACGAGTACATCTATGGCTCCATCACAAAGACCACAGCTTCAACACGAAGGCGCCACGATGCCAAATCTGTGTGCTTTAAATAGGTATATATATTTTACCATGATATATATGTATGTATAACTAATTATGCTATCAGTATATATGTTTTACGAATTCCAGCCTATATGTATTCTATGCATTCTCGAAGTCATTTTCCTACATGAAAATTATACTACATGCTTGAACCCTACAGCATGCCAAATATATAAACATACTAACGGAGATTTTGAAATATATTAAGGCTTTAAATCTGCCCATATCTCGTAGGCCTCCCGAAAGAGTATAAACACTCATTTTACAAATCTCGATATATCTCGCCTATTAGTACCCAAACGCCACTTCTCGTGCCTCCAAAATTGCCGAGCTATGCCACTCGAATGACCATGATCCCATACATAAAAAATATCTTCAAATCATAAAGAAAATATTTCCTAATTTTATTCCGCCAAACACTATTGGCATGGAAATCAAGGAATCGTCCTCAAGAAAACGAAATGATATAAATTATACCAATACGTAGAGAATATAGTAGTGAGCAAAAAAGTTATATACCTCGATGCCAAACAACAAAGAAACAAAATGAAATCTCCCGAAAACACCTGAAGCTTTGAACCCTAAATATACGGGTCTCGGATCATACCAAACCTAGGAATAAAAATGACCCACGAGACATAAGGAATATAGTTTTCAACTTTATTTCAACAAAAAACTCGGCACAAAAACCAAAACAAAACCAACGACAAAAAGAGAAAGAGAAACTTACGTCAAAATATTCTCCTTGTGACGTAGATTCCAAACATACTATTATTTTCCGCGGATCAAAACCCAAGCTAGATGAGATCAAGTCTTGCCTCTTCTCTTCTCTCCCTTTCTTCCCTCCTTCACCTCTTTAGAATTAATGGTAAATGGGGAGAAAATGTGTGTTATAAGGTCAAAGCGTAAAGGGGCCCATGACCCTTTTTATGCTAACTAGATGTAACGGTACACAGGTTTGGTATACCGGTATACCACTATCGGTATACCACTTCGTGTGCCAACTTCCAATGAGTTATGAATCCACGACCCCTTCATGCTGACTAGATATACCAATGCATAGGTTTGGAGTACCGGTACACCACTATGTACCGGCATACCACAGTGTGTACCAGCTTCTAGTGAGTTCTGAACTAAATAAAGAGTTTAGGTATCGGTTCGCCTCTCTGTGTACCGGCACTCAGGCCCAAAATAGAATTTTTCCACTAATAAAAATATTTTTAAAGCGAAAATTTATATGAAATTTTTTGGGATGTTACATCCTCCCCTCCTTAGAAAATTTAGTCCTCAAAATTAGAAACTACTACGACAGTAGAACAACAAAACAATATGATAAGGACAAAGTCCGAAACCAACAATTTCATGAGATGATGCAACAAGCCAACGTCAAATAAAATGACTCATCAATACCAAATCAATGAATCCCCTGAACTCGAAAATGAATCAACTTCAAAACAATGAATCAATAGTTTCTCTAAGGAACACAACTCTGAAACCAAAGATAGTACAACGAATCGGTCAGGACACAGTCAAAAAATATAATTCCTTAAATCCATGAATGTTGTGCAATACTCAATGGGGTTTCAGAATTATGTTCTGACCGATCTCACCACAGATGATATAAAATAAAGATTTTGCATCCCTCTATTGATAAGACAAAGTAGCAAAAACGAAACAATGAAGACATTGTATTTCTGACTCGTCAGCCAAGGGTAAATAAACAAGATGGTATCCTCATAATGCATATATCACTATGCAAGATAAATACTCAAAATATCAATATGTAGCCTATCCAATAGGCTATTCTCGACTCCCATCTCCATCTAGACACATCTTTCGAAAGTCTCATGAAGACCATCATACCAAAAATTTGAATAGAAGACTATAGGGCATGCTCAAATCTCTTAATAGAAGTCTCTATGGCATGATACAAGCTAGAAGATGCAGAATGAGCCACCTCCATATTACGACTCTCTGCTCAAGCTCCACGTCGTCCACCACCGCGAATGCCACTATCTTTACCTTATCGTGGCATCTATCAGACAAGAAAAGGTATCAATCTATAATATATATATATATATATATATATATCTTGTATATAGATGATAAACCACGAAATGGAGTATACACAACGTATAATACTCCCATACTCATACTATGAATGCAAGTCTACTTACTAACTCGACTTTGAAACCAACTCACTAATCCAACCACGACTTCTAACCCGACCACTGTCACCAACTACTATTTTCGACTTTGATCTCTCCCATAAACCACCAGGGTTTTTACAACCCAGTTAGCTTTGATAGCAATCTGTCATGCCCCAAATCCCCATAAACCTGGGATATGAACTGAAAGGAAAAAAAATAGAATAATAACCGAATCATATTTCGACATCCTGTCATAATACAAATATGTGCAATATAAGTATCTAATACAATAGCATCCTCATCATCATAGATACATAATCCAGATAGCAACAACATGCTACAAATACATAATCTCATCGAGCTACATACTCGTACAAAACTAAAACATAAATCTATACATAACCTCAGAATACCACCACTCGAGTCCAGTTCGTCTCCACTATAACACTACATGAGTACATGTACAAAAGAAAAATGTATGGGTCAAGCTCTAAACTAAATGAAAAATAGGAATCTACAAAGTATAAGGTATATGTATGCACATGTAATGCACTGAAAACCCCCATGTTCCTATTTCCCGTGTATGCTCATAAATTCTAAGTGATGCTAAGGCATGTTCACAATATGCGCTAAACCTAGAAGTTCTCC
>MKEJ01038016.1:0-16559 GCA_001753735.1 Embelia ribes
TCATTTAATAAATGAGTTAAATCTGAACAATAAAATAGAGTTCGTTAGATAAATGAGCCGAGCTTGTATTGACTCGGCTCATTAACAGCTCGATCTCGTTTCATTCATCTAGCTATATAAATATATTTTAAATTGACGGTGTTAATTTACATCCATAAACACACATGGTTCAGATGAAATGTAATAAATTAAGAAAAAGGTTGTCCTGAATTATATATAATTTAATGACTTTATCCTTTAATAATTATAATATTAAGTTGAAAAAACCATACATTATCTTAATAATTTCATCTATCTGCTAGTATATGCTTATAAGTTGATGATTTTATGAGAGATTAAAGTTAATGATTTTTGTTTATATATTTTATAGTTCAGTTACAAGTAATAATATATATAGATCCAAATAAATCAAAATGTTCATGAACAGACTTAGACTCGTATGAGCCAAATCTGAACAAAAAATAGAGCTTGTTAAGTAAATGATCAAAAGCCTAAACAAACCTTTGAAATAAAGAAGGTTAGGCTCGGCTTGGCTCGGCTCATTTACAATCCAAATTGTATAGTTTTTTCTCGAATTTATAAATAAAAAAATCTTAAATAAGAAGACAAACATCAATATAAATTCTTATAAATATACTATTCTACCCCTAAATTCATCACATATAGATTCCATGGTGTGATTTGCATAATTTAAAATGGTGTAAGCCCAACTAAGAACCAATGGTGTCACTTATACTAGGTATGATGACTATTACTGTCATATTCCAAAGTATGGTAACAAACCAAAATTTACTAGAAACTGTGGGAACCATTTGTGTAATTAAGCCAATTTCTTTGAAATGGAACGGTTACGAAAGATGAGAACGCGCTTAACACGTTTCTTCTCAGTGTTCATCTTTGAACGTAAATAATAATTCCACTCCCCTATATTTGAACAATTAAATTATGCACCCCCTATATTTGTAACAAATAAATTATTCACCCCTAATATGTATCAAATAAACTATTCACCCCTATATCTGTAACAAATAAATTATTCACCCCCCTGTATTTGTAGTAGATAGACCCATTTGGCTTGTATGTAGCATTTCTTAGTTGTTACTTATCAGAAAATGTGACGGAAACGAAAATTTATTTATAAAATTCATGAATTCAGACATAATAATTTATTTTTCGTCACATTTTTTTCCATAAAATCATAGCACCAAATGCACCTTTACAATACAAAAAATAAGAACTATGATGTTGGAGTCGTATATATTGTTGGGACGAGTGCCAAGCTAAAAAGAGTGAACAATTGTTTGATTTGGTAAACTATACTAACGGACCCTATAGTTTCAACTCTCTTCATCTTATACGTTAGTCCCTCTTCATCTCTCTTCATCTTTAGACGTTACGCGTTAGGGTGAACTATACTAACGGACCCTATAGTTTCAACAATTGTTTGATTTGGTCTCATTAGTTTCAATTAAGACCGTGATAATCCTCAGTTTTGAAAATATGACCGATTTGCTCACCGGACTTTAAGAAAAGTTGCATATTTAAAGGAAACTGATTTGATCAACTAGTCTCATAAGAATGTCTGAATTTTCTTCAGAATGTTTAGAGGAAATTTAATTCGAGTAATTGTCCTTACCATCTCAGATTTTAAAAAATTTATTCGGAACGTATAACACCTAAACATTTTCTCGTGCGTAATTTGTTTTAAAAAAGCTATCACGTGCAACTTTTTTAGGATACAAAGTCTTTAGCAATCCTCAAAAGTTACGTTACACTCGTGATTTAGGGAAAGAGAAAATCAAAAAAGGGGAGCTGCCAAGCCAATATTTTCTATATATCACCTAAATTATAAATTTAGTAATTCTTCTAATAAGCATTAAAAAACCAGATAGAAAATGTAACGGCAGAGGGGGGGTTTGATTTAGATATGGCAGACGCTACATGCACAGAACTACACTTAATTTTGTGGGACCATATGACAATTTAATTAATGCGTGTAGCTAAAGAAATCAAAAAATAATTGCAATAGGATAGAGACACACTGCAAGTCACCGACGGTTGGGCAGTGTTGGCCAATTTTTATCCGGTGCATTATGTACGGTTCCACGTACATAATGGATATGTGTCGTGTATTTGTATATAGCAATGTTTATTACTAATTCGTACGCTGACGATTGTATAAAATTTTATACGCATAAAAAAAGTGTAAAATCTTAATTTTGTAAATAGTTAAAATTAGGAAAGCATATGTAGTATCATATATAAAAATGTGATTATAGGTCAAAATTTATTATCAAAAAGTTTGACAAAGTCGAGAACTATAGTTAAAAAGAAAATGTAATGCATGCAAAATATTTTGATGTATTAAAAACTAATACCGTTTCCATTTTTTATACGGGTTTCGGTTGATTGCAGCTTTTAAGCAAACGAAGCAGTTTATCTCTCGGTAAGAAAAAAGTTTGGTGCATCCAGTATAATACGTTCAACTGATTTAGGCCTAAGTCACCAGGTCGCGGAGCAGGAGTAGGACCAGGACCAGGACCGAAAGAGCATCGTGCCTATAGGGCGGGAGCGAAAGCGGAGGAGGGAGCGAGGATTATCAGCGGAAACGCAGTCAATGACCTAGATTTAGGCCAAAAGATCCAACAGCCAAATACTGACCAGTTTTAAGCAAAAAAACTGAAAAGCTATAACTTATTAAGCTAGAATGAGACTACAGGCATAATATCAAACAATTTTACCAAATCCAAATTTACACATCGTATATAAATGATAAAATTTTTGTAAACATGAAGACCCAATGATAATACATATATACACAATGAAGTAACCCTTTCATAGGGAGTTAAATATTTGTAACAATATTTTTCTTTTGTATGGAATTAAGTTAAGAAGTTCTTAAACCACTTAACAGAGTCCTTAGGATATCTCTTGAGGTTGTCATTATAATCCACAAAATACAAACCAAATCTTGAGCTAAATCCAGCTGCCCACTCCCAATTATCCAATAGAGACCATACAAAATAACCTTTTACATTGCAACCATCTTCCCTGCACATTTTATGCAAAATTAAAGTCACATTAAATATTACTTCAATATTATACTTAAATACTCATAAAATGTAAAAGGCCCCATTTAGAAGGAATTTTTAAGATGGTACATAGCTTAGAACATCTATTTTGAAAGATATTTAAAATTTAGATCTTGACCAATATTGCGTTTGGTGCAAGAATCCCTCACGAAAAAATATGACAGAAAGAAAAAAATTTTAACAAAAAATCATGAATGCAAGAATAATTCGTCTGATGCTCCATTTGAATCATGACTAAAATCAACCCATACGGCACTTGGCACGCCCCCCAATAATAATTAATATACAATGTAAATCTTTAGCAAAAATTGACATGGAAAATTTTATATTGATTATAAATTATTTTTATTTTTATTTTTATTTTTTTTTAAAAAGGTGCATACTTGATGGAAGCAAGCAAGTTGGTGAGATAGTCATTATGGTATTTGATCCTTTTCTCATCCTTCAAGGCGTCTTGGATTGAAGTGAATGGGCTGTTTGGATCGTCCATTCCTGTGAAAATTCAACACAATATCGCTTCATACAAAATTTTCAAATATCATGAGAAAAATATTCTAAAATGTTTGAATCTTTTTTTTATCACATTTTTACTCGTAATTTCGTGACTTTAATCCTTTGAATTTATTTCCGTCCACATTATGTGTTAAGTTTATTATTAGTTGTACGTACCATTTATGCTATCGGAATGAATAAGATGTTTCTAACATGAAAATATAATTTTTGAGAGATGCTACACAAACAAAAAGCTCTTATGAGAACTGATAGGAAAATTGATGTGTCAATACTGCATTTCAACGGACTCGTATGTAACACGCCATTTTCTATATCAAATTTTTACTTGAAAATAATTTCATTTATTTTTAATATTATATTTATTTTCCATTATATTTCCACTGAAAATATGTCGCGACAATAGTAATTTGCCTACCGGCTAAAACGTGCAATAAAAAATAATTAATCATAGTACAATATTTGGTTGATGAATTAAAAACTTGGACCGAATATATACTAGAAAACCTTAGGATTTTAATTAGAGAAATACCATTTTCTGTGATAAAGACAGGGATGTCTCCATATTTTTGCTTGATGTAATTCATCAGACTTCTTATTCCACGAGGTACAATGTACAGCCATACAGAATTTGCCTATAACACAACAAAATATAAAGTGAAAACAAATTATAATCATGTGACAAAGTTCATGTTATCTTATTGCTTCATGATAGGGGTGAAAAAAAACTTGATAGAACTGGAAATCGAACCGAACTAAGCTCGTTGGTCTGGTTCTAGTTCGGTTCAGCACCAATTTTGGTTTGATTCCGGTTCTAAAATTTGTAGGATCGAAGAATTTGGTTCGATTTTCGGTTCCTAATATTTTAAAATCAAAACCGAATCGGAACCGAACTCATATGAAACCAGGTATATATAATTATAAATTAGTTATATATACATTTATGATTGCATATTGTACACGGTGTTTTAATCTACTCATCCAATTTCCTTTGATTTTAGAAAAGAATTATTGTCTATCACAAAAAATAGGTACAATTAAAAAGTTTAATTTCAAATTTCCACCTAATTTGTATTATTGTATTAATAAGTAATAAATCATCACCAAACTGTACGAGAGAGATATGATAAATATTTTCATATCGATCTCAATTCTAACGCAGAACCATAGCCAATCCACAAGGATCGGAATCAATGCGAAACTGGTGGCTCCGGTTTCATTTGGTTCTGGGCCAATATTGGTCTGATTCTGGTTCTAAACTTTCATAATCAATGATGATCGGTTAAATTCCGTTCCAAGCCAATAACCAGAACCAATCATTGAACAACCCCATTTCACAACAGTGAGAAAAACGAAAGAAAAAAAAAAGATTAGGCTGTACTATAATTAGGGGTAATTACAGATATCACCCCATAGTTTCAGGTAAGATTCTATCTGCTCGTCTTGGTTTCAATTTCAATGCTAATATTCCTTACGTTTTGCACATGTGGCATCATTAGTCCCTATTATGGACGTAAAGTTATCACAATTGATTAAAAACATACCAAAATAATCATTTATAGTTCGGTTAGGGGTAAATTAGGATTTCTTTATGAACATTTATACTATTATCATCTCTTATGTTTGAGCAAATGAGATTCTTGGGAAGAAAGTACGAAAGGAACACGTTATGTTACTTTGCCTAAAACTCGGGACTAAATCCTTTACCTTGTTGAAATGCACGGACTATTAGTGTTCTAAATATGAAATATGTGACCATATAGATTTGTTGTTAAAACTATGGGACCAGTCATATAATTCACCCCATGATTAATTTCCACCAAAGCTACAAAATTGAAATCACTACAATATTTATATACTATCAGTTATTATATATAATTAAAGTTACTTACCCGGTCTCCTATAGGCTTTCCATCTTTGAATGCTGAAAAAATGGGAAAAAAATTAATATTCAAGAAAAATTATTTTTGTCACCAATAATCTAAAGAACAGCAAAGTACTAAGGCTATCAATTTTTAAATATCAAACAAAAGGTGAAATAGAGTACTAAATTGTATTACGAGTTACAACTTCCAAAGTTTATGATAATTTTAAGTATTGCCCATAAATTTTTAAAAATTATATTTCGATCCTTTAAATTTTTATGCAAAAAAGAAAAATTAAAAACCCAAAATTTATCCCAAACCTATGGGCGGCAAACGTAATTTACCATACAAAACTCGAGTAAGAATTGATAGGAAATTGGAAAATGTTACGATTAAACAACAATTTGCTCGGTCTTACCGAAGAGCAAATTGATTCATGACCAGGATCATGGATCGAAGTTATACTTACGCCTATGTCTACGTCGTATGATGGTGTATTTGATTATATTTCTAAGAAAAAAACAATGCACAGAATGTTAGAATCCTTGTACGTGAATTGATTTATGTACGTAAATCAATCAACAGTCTATACGGAATAAAGACTTCTCGACACTAACGAAGGGTAATGGCTCCAGAATCAGCTATCGAGTCTTTAAGAAATTTTCCCACAATATCGGTTGAATTTTTCCGAGCATATAAAGTTGTATAATGATTTATCCCGACGAAATCTAGAGTTCCTTTGAGAAGAGCAGATTGTGCTCTAGTAAATCTTGGTAAACGATTTCCAACTCTGGTGATCATTGACTCTGGATAATCCCCAAATATTAGAGGCTCAATAAACCTACAAAAAAATAATAATAAGAGTACAAATCATTAGCAGCAACAAAATTAATAAGTAAATTTGTGTAGCTTCAATATCTTCCGTCGAGTTAGGCACACAAGCTTAGATATATACCAGCCTAACTGAAAATCCTGGGCTCTTTGTGTAGCTTCAATATCTTCCGTCGAGTTTGTCATAGGTTCATACCACATCACATCAAATGATACCCCGAGCGACCCATGTTGTTTTGCCTGTTGCAATTATAGAGTAAAATAAATATATGTTCAGACGCTTACGTCTTCGCATAAGCGTGTGTTTTTGTTTAGACGCTGGTATTTAGCATTTTTGTATTGAGTAAGAATACAAGATAGGCAAAAAAGCTATTTAAATTGCTCTTTATATATATTTTTTGAAAAACTAGTCTGAGGTTCTTGTTCCTAAATAAACATGTAGTTGGAGTAGTGGAGTTAGAATCCCTCAATGAGGGGTCAAAGTGCATAAAAAGATAATATGAGGGGGCTTTGTTAAGTTATTAGAAATTCCAGTTTATTTAGTATTTACTACGTGCACATAATTGACACAATTTTAAAATTCATACATGAAAAAATAATTAAACATTTCTATTTAGAAAATATAATCATTACAAAATAAAAAAAATTGCCGTTGTTGTTCGTTCTAATTATTAATGGTAAAATTCAATTAAGGATTAATGATTGGTCTTTGCCGTTAAATTAAATTTAAGTTCAAAATTGAATAAAACTGTGTGGTAAATAAAAATTATCAAATTATTATTTTCTCTACGGGATTAACTGTATTTAGTACCTTGTATTTCTTTCTATAAATATTTGCGACGCTGGCATGAGAAAGAAGAACATTGTGCGCTACGATGTAAGGTTCGGTTGCAGAGTTTCCAGTGGTGCAAAATGCGCCTAGAAGAATAGAACATCGACCTGGAGCCTGTAGTCCGACATCATATCCTTGTATCGTGAACGTATGAGGCTCGTTGAATGTAATCCAATGCTTAACCCGATCACCAAATTTCTGAAAACATGTCTCGGTGTATGTAGCAAAGTCCTTTCTACAATTATTTAAAAGGTAAAAGATTTCATTACAAATATTTTATAATTTTCAAAGTGATTAACATAATAGACCTATCTTATAGCTTACATAATTTGGGAGCTAAGCCATCCATTATATCTGTCTTCCAAGGCTTGAGGAAGGTCCCAATGGTATAGAGTCACATACGGTTCAATTCCTGTGCATTTTGTTTATAGAACCTGTTAATTTCTTAAATATATGTTAAAATTTTGATTTTTCAAATTAAAAAGAATTCAAATCTATCACCAAAACTATCATCAAATATGTTTAAAAGTATTCAATCCTTAAAAATAAGATACTCAACCTTAGTAATTCTAGAAAAAATTTCGGTATCGCTTATTTTTTTTCCCGATACATTGGAATAACAATTTGGTCTCACTATATCGACTTAATTGGTAATACTTTTAAGCTTGAACAACTAAAGCAAATCTATGTGTATTTTTTGGCTTGAATATCGGAACTAAAAGTAATTAATTCTTAACTTAGGCGGGTGAAAATGCAAAAGTTAAAGCTATACTTATTTAAGTATGGTTGAAAAATTATACTTATAAATAAAGAGTCTTGTACGAAAAATTCTGCTTGGATGATTTTGTGTGTTTTTTTCACTGATTCAATTGTAACATTAGAAAGAAAATAGATAAATGAGGTCTTTCATTGGAAAAATAATTGGGGTCACTTCTTGTAGTAATTTTAAAAAATATTTCAAGACCAAATTTTATTAGTAAGTAAATAAGTAACAAAAGTATTATATGTTACATATTTACTTTTTTTATTTACAAGAAACTTCTAAGTACAACTAGCATAAAAAATCTATTTATAAATTCGCTTAATTTCATTTTGTAGACAACTTCTTACTCACAATTAAATTTGTGCCATTAGTATTCTTGTAAGTTCCAAAACAAGTTCTAGAATAATACAGTGACTTCATATTTCATGAATTTTGGCTGCAGGGATGGAGTCAGGAATTCCGTTCAGGGCGGGCGAAATTTATTATTTATTATTAATTGTGGTATATTTCTCATAAATTATAAAAAAATACTAAAATTGAAAAAAAAAGTAATGTCTATATATTTCTTTACTTTGGTATTTGAGTTATAAAATGGCTACCTTTTTTTATGCTACATTATTTCAAAGGTTAGTTAGTGACATAAAGTTATTATAAGCACAATTTGTTTTTCCCAATATTTATACTTTATTAAAAATATATATATTAATTAAATACTACTTTTTTCTTACAATAAGGAAAAAATTAAGCCCATTATATGAGAGCCCACGTGTTTTGGAAACAAGCCCAACCCACAAGGTCTAAATTTACTAAAAATGAAGGTTTAGTGACACAGACGGTCCCCATAGTTACACCTGAAATTCTACTCGGTCCCTGTAGTTTGAACCGTAACAATAATAGCGTCTTAATTTGAATAAGTAATACAATTGGTCCTTATTATATGCTTGGAGCCATTTTAAATGATGCAAATCATATCACTTGACCAGCATGTGATGTATTTCGGGGTATAATAAATTTTTTATGATAATTTATGGTCATATTGCCCTTTAATTTAAGTACTTCTAATTATTAGTTCAAGAGAATGTAACCTTTCTTAAACATTAAAACCAAATCAAAAAATACGAAAATATCACAAACTTATACATATAAACTCAAATCATAATTAAAAAAGAAAAAAAATATATTGCATTAAGTAGAAGAAAAAAATCAAAATATCTTAATCGTATATAAAACTTTGATCCATAGTAAAGAAGGGGCAAAAGAATTAAGAAGATATTGGCGAGAAAATAAAAAATATGAAAAAGGATGAGTCTCGGTTTGTGAGTAAAGTCATAGGTAGGGATGGGATCGAGTTGAGTCTAGCCAAGTATTTATCTAATCGATCATAAATTATTCAATGACTCACTATCAGTCAAGTCGAGCTGAGTATTGATCTAATCGAGCATGAATCGAGTCGAATCGAATATTGCTCTAATCGAGTCGAGTATTGCTTTAACTTGAGTTTCATTTATGTGTTCCAAATTGACTCGATAAAGAAAACTAAATACTCAACTAATCTCGATAAATAGTCAGTAAATTATTTTTAAATATATTTTATATATTATATTGAAATAATAAAATTGATTACTTAAGATAAAATAGTTTTTAAGGGTCAAATCTTACTAGTGATATACGATTAAAAAATTTATTTTTAATTAACACACACACAAACACATACATATTCTCCAAGTTACTTACTAGTTAACGAGTCGAGCAGCTCACTACTCGACTTTGACTCGAAATTCAAATCAAGTATGTTAACGTACTTGTTGCCTACTCGTTTAGTTCACAGCCCAGTTCAGACCAATTGGCTATCGAGTCGAGCTCGAGATACCTACAAGTAGCCCTGCTTGTTGCCACCCCTAGTCATAGAGATGGTCTTGTGAGAGGAAAGAAATATAAGGGAGAGAAAGAGAGAGAATGTGCGGTAGAGATAACTGCTATGCAAGATCTATGGCGTAGTGGATTAAACTAATTTTACTACATATCCTTGTAAAAAGATGAATTTTCTTGTACAAAATTTATAAATTTGGAATAAATAAAGGCCAATTTGGACATATAAATTATTGATGCAGCTTCAAAGAGAGAAAATGGATTTTCAAACCCTCCAATTTTATCCCCCTACTCTAAAAAGTATATTGTCCCATTTTGTTTTATGCATTTTCATTCCCATAGTTATCCTCACTCAACTGCAAAAATTACAACATATAAAAGAGAATATAGATAATCGACATGAACAAAATGTAAATGGCTATGCTTTTATATGCCCTATTTTTCTTGTAATTAATTAGTCAATGAAAAACTAATGTCTCTTAATTAAAATATTCGACACATCAATAAAAGTGTCATTTTGTCTTTTCGTAACTCATATTATATAAATACTCTTGGAGATAAAAATATATATATCATAACCCCTACAAATATTTCTAAATATTACAATCCCTACAACTAGCAAAGTATAAGTACCTTCTCAATTACAAACTTATTGAATATATTCCAACTTGATCGTTGTAGATTTTTGGAAGTATTTATTATTGTTGTTGTTATCTGTGATTGTTTCTCAATTTGAGAATATATAATTTATTTCAAAAATAACAAATTTATATTCAGAATTTGATTGTTAATTTTTATTCGATGGCTTATTTACTTGAATGATTTTTGTAATTTCATTATGGTATGTTATATTTTAAATTTCATATCGTATTTTCTTTTTAGTGTTCGTACCCTATTAAAGCATGTTCGCCCTTGCAATTTTGTAATTGATCATTTCAAAATAAAAAGCAAATAATATTGTTTGAATAATGTTATTAATTTTGTAAATAATATATTTTATTAGTTACTCAATGAACTGCACCATTGAAACAATATAATCCAAGAAAAAATAGAATACTGAATCGGAACTGAAAGGACAATTAATTTTGTGTTGCATAGGTTTGATCAAAATTATTCTTACTCGCCTAAATTAGGTAAGCTTTTTGTGCACTTGGATAGCAATAAAATTTAAAAAATAATTTCAACTTGTGTTGATGTTTGATGACATACAAGCGAGTTGCGGTTTAGACTGTCTTACAAATTTAACCATTGAGCCAAGTGAAGCAACAAACATGATTCTAAGTTCAAAAAATTCTAATGATAAAAACCTTTGGGAGGTCAACACGTGCATAACACGTGATTATGTACTAGCATATATAAAAAAGATCATTTTAATTGAAATTATGCGAACCATTAGTGTACGTAATTCACCAAAAAAACAAACATATAGTACATTAGACTTGTATAAATGATACGTATACATATTCTTATGAACCCCACATATGTTTATGTGCTCATATTATGTTTTCAAGCTTAAACTCCACTCGCGTTGCAACATTTTCGAGGAAATAGGATTGCAAATATTATTCAACTATTGTACATTATTTTTCATCCATTGAATAAAAAATCAACTTTTTACTGAACGAATTTAAACCTTTGATCTTTTATACGAGGAAATAGAACTACTGCAAGACACCAATTATCTTTTGGCAATCAATACATGAATAATTAAATGATACAGTATTTATGTGAATATAAATATTTGTAATTTATTAATTAATTTAAGGAAAATCATAAATATGATGAACAAAAAACATACCAGTGGCTAGTAAAGCATTGATGAGTTTGTTGTAGTGGTCCACTCCTCCTTGATTTATTTCTCCAGTCCCATCTGACATATTTCGTCGAATATAAATATATAGTAATATAGTATGAATAGTAAGATATGGTTATTTCATTATCTCACATAATTGCAAAGTAACTATGAATAATTAATTGTGTTACAGTATTTGAAATATAGATTATACCCTCATGGTTTTTGAAATTACACTATTCTATGAAAGTTTGATATGTTCATTGCACACTATCTCCAAAATTTTTGGAATTGAAAGTCAACATACATGCCATAAATGATTCCTAAAATTATAAAAATATTCATTAAGTAGCCCTATTTTTGGGTTTTAATTTCTCAAATAATAGATCGTCTACATATGAATAAAATACTTTATGTTAAAATAAGATGGTCTTTCTCTATTTTTCAAATTATTAGATTCAAAACGAATAAAATAAGACAAGAAAATGATAGGTAATATGATATTTTCACGTGTAAGTCAGACTAGCATTGTAACTTGTAGGAAAAATATAATTTAAAATACCTCATGGACTTTTTGAAATATTCCCAAACTTCATGGGGAAAGTGTAATTATCCCATCTTAAATAATAAAATAGCACGCAATACCAAACTAATTGCGCTTATGTATATTTTCGTGTGGGAAATAGTTTTTAGGAATATAAAATGAATAAAAATATAAAAATAAATAAAAATAAAACATCACTACCAAACATGGAATGGACATATATATATGATAATATTCTAAGAAAAAATAAAAATAGAAAGAGAACATACTTGGAAAGATCCTAGACCAGGCAATGGAGAATCTGTAGGCATCCATTCCCATGTCCTTCATAAGTTTTATATCCTCCTGAAATAAAAATTTTATTTTTAATTTTTTACCAAAAAATAGCTATAGCTAAAAATAATTATGTTTTGGTCAAGTTAAATAGTTTTTTATGACTAGTATGACAGCGTTATGTTAAATCTCAATTTTTTCCAAGTTGTATTTCATTCAAGGAAGTAAATTTTTTTTGGTTAATTATATTTTTGTACCTTGAGATTTATGCAAATTTTAATTTGGATCCCGAGGTTTTTATAATTACTAGTGTCAAGACGTTTGAGAGGAAGACGAAACGAGAGAAGTAGATATAGATGGCCGATACTCGTTTATAAGTTTTTGGTTTGGGTGCTTTTTGAGTTTACGGGTAAAAAACAGCTTAAATTCCGTCTCTAAAGTCTTTCCCAAACTTGTATATTTGATAGGGAACTGTATTGTGATTTCTGAAAACTTGAGGTTTAGATTTTAACTGTAAGAAACTTTAGGTGCTTAAATGTAATTTCCCCTTTTTCTTCTATCAATGGACAATGAAACAACATTCCATAGAGTTTTTATTTTATAGAATTTTATTGGCATTCATCATTTTATTTTTGATACTATATTACTATCAACACTCTTCTATCCTCTGTTGTTAATATTATTGGCACTATATTAATAAATTTGAATTTAATTTTTCTATTGACACCACACTAATTATTTCTACCACCACACATTATCTTATTTCTTTAAATCATAATTTCTTCAATTAGAATGCACCCTCTCTAATATATATTTTTTATACTATTTGAAATATTTTTTGAAAATTTTGATGACAAATGGACCTATCACTAGAAGGTAATAAATTTTCTTCTCAATTTTCATACTCAGAGACATGTTATTCAACAAAACTAATATGCATACATATCTCCCTCCCTCTTTCTCTCTCTATATATGCAAATAGATAGATACATATCAATTTGTGGCTATATTATCTGAACTTAGAATTGACTCAATATCCAGAAGGAAATATTCAATCTTTTATCTGAATTGTTTGATTATATACAAATTATTTGATATCTTTTAGAAATTGTTTAATACCCACAATAAAAGACATTTTTTTTATTTGAATTGGGTGACAAAGACATAATTGATTGATTACCATAAGGAAAATTTGGGATTTGTTTATTCTTTTGATATGTTTGCAAAATGGTGTTAATGGTGTGATAGAATGTGTTCCTAGTATCAAATATTTTAAAATATTAATAACAATATTCTATAGTATTTTGCCTTTGACATGAAGATGAAGGCCTCTTTATTTTGAAAATTGATTTAGATTCTGTAAAACTGGTTAGAGATATTTAACACTATTATTTTGAAATTTAATTTTTTTTTATTAGTAACATACTTTCATTAATGTTATATATTTTAAAAAATTAATTGTGTGAGATGCTAATAGTTATTATGTGTGCTGCCAATAGTAATTTGAATTAAAAATTAAATGAAGTACCAAAAATAAAATTGTGGGTGTCAAAAGTAAAATCGTGGGTGCCTACATAATTACCCTTATTTTAAGGTCAATGATCATGTTGGAAGTTAAATATTATTCATTTTGTCCACAAATAATAAATATATATATAATAATTTGCAATTAATCTTAATCAAATACAAATAAGTAAATTTATCAAATTTACCCATGTCAATTATTATATTATTATTGCCCGTACTAATTAGAGATGACAATAGAAATAATGTAATTTTAGTTGTCTAGGTTTCAAACATTTTAGGATAGAAAGTGAAAATTGTTTGGTGAATACAAAGTGACATTGGTTTTGTGAATAGAGGTGACACTAGGAATATGTCATAAAATTTTAATTCTAAAAATTTTAGGATAATATTTATAATTTCAACATTTTATAAATGTTCTACGGGAGTTCCTGTTATTTATCCGATTATCTCTAAATATATATATACTTACAGCGAAGCGGTCATATTCGTCTACCGCAACATCGCCGTTACTAAAATCAACAACTTTTCCTGCAAAATATTTATCTACGTTAATAAGCACATTCCTCTCATTTATATCTATTTAATATATTTGCGATCACAATTTTAAAAAATATATATAAAAAATAATTACACAATAGTTACCAAATGAATGGGCAAATACATCCCAGACTGTGGCTCCCCTTCCATCAACTTTCACTGCTCCTTCATACTTAAAAAATCACAAAAATTAAATTAAAATAAAGAGTAGCGAGAGAAATATTATTACCCAAAATTCCAAAAAAAGAAATATTATTACCCAAGAAGAAAATAATTATGACCATCTCAAGATTATCAACCAAATACTTCTTTGTGATTTTTTTTATTGTTGATAAGTAGCCCAAGTCTAAACAATAAGATGCAATCGAAAATTGGAAAAAAAAAAACAAGGAAAAAAAAACACAAAGTACTTCCAAAATGTGGTGGATGGCAAACCTTTCGGATGAATCGATACTCAAATTTTGGACCATATGCAAAGTTTGGACAAAAAGTTGAGTATCAACGCTACAATTTCATAATTGTTTCATTTATGTTTGATGGAGAGCAAAGCATAAGCAAGAAAAAACAACATAAGTTCGGATGCAGCAGTACTTTGTTTCGCGATTGTAGTTAGAATCGCAACATACAGCTTAAGGCCATTGCATTATGATATATACAAAATAACTAATCTCTGTATCTTACTCTTAAAAAAAAATTATACGTTGATTTTCTCACTAAAAAATAGGATCAACGTACAAAATATTCACACATAAGAGTCAGTATACATTAATCTTTTTCTCGAAAATAGGACTGACCTGATAAGCAGAAGAGGCAGTTCCGAACACAAAACCCTTTGGAAAACTGGCTCTATTGATCACTCCCAAACAAGTCTGCCCAAGTAACCCCCAAACCCACAAAACAACAAACAAGGCAATGCTTTTTCTCATAGTCTCTTAACTTATATAACACACACACAAAATATATAGATATAACTAGTGCAAGGAAAGATATGTGTTTATAAAGAGCTAAGCATCTAGAATAGAAAAAAGAGGCTTCAAAGGTTGGAGAAGAGAGAAGTAAAAATATGGGTTGTTGAGGGGAGCAAGATTGGTGATTGTGTGTGAAATGTGTGTGATTTAGAGAGAGGGGGTTAACTCATTCTAAAACTAAAGTCCTTTAATAGGTAAAAATTAGGATGGGAGAAAATATTTAATATCTAGTCCTAAGACTAATAAGTTAAATTGTTAAACTTTTGGGTGGAGAGACCATAATTGCACACCCTTTAATCATTGAGTAGATTTGCAAGATTAATTTGTTAGTATGATAAAATTCAAAAGAGATTAGTTTCTTCCGTTGCAAGTGTATAAATTTTTATACATAAGCGGGCTGGAATGCATGACAAATGTGCGAGCTGCACATATGTGTATTCACGTATTTCATATATTCACGACTGCTTGTGTATGAAATTTTATATTAACAATAATACAAGAAAACTATTCTCAATTCATAACTTTGGTGCATAATTTCAATCTTCCAATGGGTCATTTTCTTTGATATCGAAGTCACAAATCGACTATGTATTTTATCATAAAATGTTTTATTGTATGTGTCGCCCCTCCATAAAAGTAGTTTACCCGATATTCTATATTTTATTATAAAAATTCTACTTATGTGGTTTTAAGTCCTTCCATTATAACTTTAGGCCCCTAAAATAATTTCTATACCCCTAACATGAGATAGCTCATGTGTCTTATATTTTTTCTGTTCTGTAAAATATACACCAATTTCTAATGTTTTTCTTTTTTCTAGGAAAAAAAGTCATTGCGGATTTACGATTTATTTTCTCAATTCCTATCATGGGTAGCAGTCGGTGAGTTTTTTACTGTACCATTCTACATTTGCAAGTATGGTCAAGTATCGAAACACGTTTACAATTGGGAGAGAAAAAAAAAAACAACCTCTAATATTTATGGGATATTTTTTTTTCTTTTTTTAAAATATAGTAAGGCTCAATTATGATTACTTTTCACAGCCTGTTTTTATTTTTTTTCCTTGTAACTTGTAGCTATAGGTGTTTAATAAACTATAAATACTCATTTTTTATGATTTGCTTATGCTTTTTCAAAGTTGCTTTTAGAATAGCTT
>MKEJ01038020.1:0-10264 GCA_001753735.1 Embelia ribes
TAGCTACGGGTATATTGTGAGTAGAAATTTATATATCGAGAGTATGGATGTGTCATTGTGTAATTATGTTCGTAGTAGATTGTAGCATTATTTTGCACAATCATATATCATAATATCGTTGCATGAATGTCGTGACATTGATATGTATTATTTTTCAATAATATCATATAACATTATCTTAGTCAACTTCGTGACATTGATATATTGTTACATCAATATTATCATATATCATCGTATAATTTCATAGAAAAAATAATGTGATACTATCATTATTATCGTGGCATAATTCAGAGCATTGGTATATGATTACACTCATTATATTATGATATTCGTAGTCGAGGATATTCTTGATATTTATAGACTTTTCATAATAAAATTTATAGGGCAACGTAATTGTTCCTATTCGTGGTATATTCGTAATTTCGGAGGATAAAAAGGTCATGCTTATCATAAAAATAAAAGCATAACCATTCGTGGAATTTTGAAAAGCATAAATATCATGAATTCATTGTTTTGTGGTAGATTATCATAACAATGGCATTAATAAGAAATTGAGACATTTTCTATTTCTTTTTGGGACGTCAATATCGCCTTTTTCTATAAATAAAAACTCGTGGATTTTACCCTTTGGGGATCGTAGATAAGTTTGGGGATATACACCCCCACTGTGCGAGCCGAAAAACTTACGCATGGAAAGAACTTTGACCACTCTATGTGTTAGTGCACATTAAAGTCAGGCTACGTGATGTGTAATTTTAGGCGGGGCATTTGTAGTAGCCCCAAAAACTTCGTAGATATACTAGCCCCAACTTTCACCTTGAGTTATAGTCGTAGTTTTATAGTCATAGACATTTGTTGCATTCGTAGTACATGGTGGTACTCGTTGTTTATATTTGCATACATTTATTAGTGAAACATGTGCATACAAGACATATACCGCATAATCTCAATTTTATTGTGTTGTTGATTGTCTAACTCTTATATTCTTTCTATGCATATGTTTTCTTACTTATTTGACAAGTACGGATCAGGGTACTAGGCATACTTAGCCAACTTAGATGTAGATATAGTTATAATTTTGTAGTATAAAGTCGTAGTAGCCTCAATTGAATATATTATTTTGTAATTCGAGGTTGAAGTGGTCTATGCATATTTCTTTTCCTTGGTAACAAATATTTATTCTTGATAGTCATATGATTTAGCTTACGGTAGTCGATATACATCCACATCAAACTGTATTTCCTCACTACAAATAACACAAGAGCACCCTAAGGTGAAGCATTCAGTCGAATAAAGCCCTTCCTCTTAAGGTCATCCAATTGTTCCCTCAATTATGCCAATTCTGACGGTGCCAAATGATAAGGAGCGATCAAGATTGGTTGAGTTCTAGGTACAAGGTTAATAGCAAACTCCAATACCCATTCGGGAGGAAGTCTACAAAGATTATCAGGAAAAATATCCAGAAACTCAAAAATAATTGGAGAAAATTTCACTTCTAAAATCAACTCCTTAGTAAGGGAAAGACTAGCTAACATATACGATAGACTAGTCTGAGCACATCTCAAATAGGGAAAAATATCATGACTTTCCCCTTGATAACAAACACCAATACTTGAAGAAGTTTTCATTATCACTTGCCTCTTTTCACAATTAATAGTAGCATGAAAATGAGACAACCAATCCATGCCAATAATACTATCAAATCCCAACGTATCAAATATAAAAAAATCATACACGAATGTATGATCCATAATAACAAGCTTGAATTCCCAACAAACTCTATCAAGATAAAATGTATCTCCTCCCAGGGTATCAACATCATCTAAACGACCGATAGGTAAATCTAACATATGAACAAACCTAGATATAATGAATGAACAAGATAGACCACTGTCGAATAAAACAAGCACCCATATAGAAAGAAATGACATTAACCTTAGAAAATAGAAGGCTCGGCTATATCAGGAGCCTGAGGTAAAGCAAAAACATGAGCTTATAGTAACGGACCATGCTAAGTCAAACCACGACCACCACCACTATAGTAATCCCCACGAGATGTATTAGCACCATGATGAGAAGAAGAAAAAGGTGCCACATAAGTTAGCCTAGGAGCTACCATTGAAGGAGAAGATTGTGCATGATCAAGAAAGCTACTAGGGGCAAAAATGTTTTCGGGATATCATGATTGCATATAGCCCCGATTGCCATATCTACAATAAAAGGCTTGTGGACAAGAATTATAACATGCCCCTCAGCACTACAGAGGCTGCATATTCTATGATGAGTACAATTACAAACTAAATGGCATTGCTAGCCACAATTATAACATCCTGAACCCTGAATTGTAGAACCCAAAGGTGAAGATCAAGTAGATTTAGATTGCCCACGAAAAGAAGAAAAAAAGTGTATCGCTACCTTTTCCTATCACTACCTCCACTAGCACTCGAACCACCACCACTATGTCCACCACGACTTTCCGAACCTACCCCCGAATCACTAACCTACTGAGAACTTGAAGATTGTCCCGAAGGTCTAGGAGGGCGAGAAGTATTGATATGCTGCTTAGTTAGTAAGTTAGCTGCAACCCTTATCACCACGCTTACACATCTTTTATAAGTCTCATGAATACCATAAGCAACATGGGTGAATTGCCAGACCCAAACCATTCTCAAATCGACGATGCCGAAGCTTCTCTGTAAAAACTGGTTCCAGTGTATAGTGAGAAAGACTAGTAAACTTGAGTTGGTATTCTTGTACACCCATACCCCTTTGAAGAAGATTAACAAAATCCTATTGCTTTCTATCATGAAGTATATTGGAAAAGAATTCCTCCAAGAATAGCTCATAAAAAGTCAACTACGTACAACTATCTTGGCCATAAAATTTCTCTTGACTTTTTCACTATTCTTCCAAATCACCCATAAGATAGAAAGGCTTCATCGCCATGCAAAGATTATCATCCACCAATTGGAGGGATTTAAAAATATGCCCAACATCCACAATCTATTGCTCGGTCACTATCGGCTTGGCATCACCCTTGAAATTAGGAGAATTCATTATCCGAAAATTCTTTTGAACAACCAAAGCTTGAATCTAGTTACTCTCCCTAGAACTCCTCACCATTTTATTGAACATCTCTTTTATTACTCAAAACATTTTAGAAGACTCTGGATATTAAAGTCCACTAACATTTTCAAGTCCTAATTGAGGATGAGTACGCGGTAGAGCTCGAGGTTGATGTTCGTGAGCCTTGTCCTCAAACCCTTTCATGTTCTCCTTGTCAGTAGTTTCCTCAATAAGAGGAATATTCTCCTCCTCGATATCCTCCATAGAACGCATGTAAATATGCTTTGCTTAAGCCATTCCTGCATTACGGCCCCCTGTTCTACCTCTCCAAATATTCACTACTCCTCGATTAAGAGTCATTCTACCTCCTCAAGAAAAAGAAAAAGAAAAAGAAAAAGAAAAAGAAAAAGAAATATTAAACTATTATCAAGTTAAAGAAAAGTTATATATATATAAGACCTCGCAAATATATATTAAATCTCAAAATATTAAACTATTATCAAGTTAAAACTATCACGCATTAAGTACTCCCAACACGATAAAGCATGCAATACGAAAAGCAAATACGACTTGCTAGCTTGATTATATAACCTACCCAAACCCACCAAGATTTATGTAACCCGGTTAAGCTTTGATACCAACCTGTCGTTCCTCAAATTTTCTCAAACCTGGGGTGTAAGATAAAAATAGAAATAGAAGAAAATAAATAAATATGAATAACGAAATATAACACCATAACCCAACTCGAACTACAACAACTTCCCACATTTGAATTTAGACACTTATAACTATAACAATCCAACATTTACATATATTTACATCATCTATTATAAAGTACATTTCCAACTTTACATATACAAATCAAGCAACGATCTTGTCAAAAATAGATAATAAACATATGCATAATATTCAATGCTTTGAATACAAACACATAATCAAGTAAGGCCATGACTATGCGCTACTACAAAATATGTCAATGTAAGTCCATGCCAATCAAACATGTCTTGAGCTCTCCTCCGCACCTATAAAATAAATTGAGTAAGAAAATATGTGTGCAAAGAATACAGGTTAGATTATTAACGAAATACGATAAATGTGAGATTATGTTGTACTCAATATATATGCATATGTGAATGAACATAAAACAACAACTAGCAACAAATTATAAATAAATGCCTGTTTTCAACATGAAGGTTTAATAATAAGTCTATGAATGCTACAAATGAACTAAGAATGCATGACGATACTCGAACTACAAATCGTGAATTTCAAATCTCGAACTCGACTATGCATATTGAACTTGAATCTCGACTACAACTCAAAGTAAAAAGTGGGACCAATATCTCTCATGATTTTATAAAAGTGGGCTACTTGTATGCCCTTCCTACAATCAACACACTCTCAGTGTGATGTAAATCGTAGACCCGACTTTTATGTGCTACTAACATAGTAAATTTTTAGACCGTTCCCTGCGCAGGTTTCTCAACTCTCACGGTAAGGCTACATGCCTACTTAAATCTCACACCTGCAGTTTATAAAAGGCAATATATTATCCCAAAAGAAAATAGAAAAGACTCAAAGCCTATTCCCGAATGTATAAATTCTTTTTTTCACAAATAACATGTTTTTAAGTCATGAGTTACATGCTTTTAGATCATGAGTTTTATCTCAAATTTTATGAGTTCATATGCCATTAATGAACATGCCTCGAGTATAATGATGCCATGAAATAAAGTAACATATAAATAATACAACATTTCATACAAGAAACTCAAACACGAAAGTCACGCATGTCACACATGTTGATATCCACACAAAATCTCAAATTTATATTATTTTTCATAATCTACCCATACCTCACGAGCTCCCGAAAATTATCGAAAGATTGCCCCAACTCTAACTCGAAAACCCCTTTTCTGTTAACCTCTTGATCGATCTAGTTGCGCACCTCAAATTAAGATGAACCCATACACAAAAACTATCTACGAGACATAAGAAAGAGGTTGTATAAATGTATTTTGATAGATCCGAAAGGCACGGAAAATGAAGAAGAAACTACGAGACTTACATTGAAACGAAGGCCTCGAGACGTAGATTCGAAAAATATTGGTTTTTATCTCAGGAAATAGCCGCAACTAGATGATATGGATCAAAAATCGGAGAAGAGTACTCACAAACTCTCTCTCTCTCTCTCTCTATATATATATATATTTCGAAATGTAAGAAGGAAAAATAATCCAAAAAGTATTTGTCAACACTACTTTATGTTCATTCTATACTCAGTTGAATCGATCCAATAACTCTTGGATCAATCTAACTTAACATTTGGATCGATCCAAGTTGTTGGATCGATCAGACCTACGGGAATTCAACCTCAACCTGAGGCTGCAATTTTGGTGAAAAACTTCCGAAATGACTCGTATTCCTTCCTAGACATATATAAAAGTGTTTTTCACCTTATGAAATAGTATTTTGATGTGTAAACTCCTCATACACTTCATAATGCATCTTCTGACAAACTCAGATTTATATGCCATATTCTCTCATTTCCTGAGGCTAATTCTGCACGAAATACTTCACACAACGCACACGCGACCCCAACTGCATGATATATAATAAATAATGTATTATAATTTATATAATAATATTATTTATTAAAGTGAAAAATTCATACGTAAATTTCGGAGCGTTACAACTATTGTTATACCTAAAGAAATAATTGTTTCATAAATTTATATAACGGGCAGATCACTGCTTTTGTTACGGGACCAACTTAAATCAAGTCTCAAATTTCCTTATTTTATGAAATGTTCATGAATTTTTCCAACAAATTCTTACGTGTGGCAGTACCATTGTAGCAAGTAAATTTAAACTGTCTCATGGGTTTAAATTCTTCACATACTTTGGATTTATAGGAAACACACAATAAATACTCTCATGGGCATTATGTTATACAATGTGCATAACCTGCGTTTGTTGGAGTGGTAATTCTCTATTTTGTATCAACATAAAATTTTATATTTTCAAAAAAGTAATAATAATAACAAATTAAGTTACTCAAAATGAAGCCGATATTAAAAAATGTTAATTTCTAAAATAACTAAGCATTAATAGCCCTTGACCTGCATTACTTACCTCTAGGTCAAAAGATGGTACTATTCGCACGTAGATTACATTTATAAGATCTCTTTAATCTTATAATTTGCGCATCGCTTGTTATTTAGGTACTAAAAAAATCATTAAAGTGTCGTTTTATTGTGAGAACCTGCAAAAACATCTGCTAGCTTCATGCATGAATAGGCTCATAGGGGCAATAGTTATTTAACTAGGTCGTAAAACATTAATATTGACAGCTACACCACACCAATAAGATCGTTGAATCTTAAGATTTAAGCATCGTTTGGTATATGGGCACGAAAGAAATCATTAAAAAATGTCATTTTTATAAATATTTATTCCCATTAATCTATTAAAGGTCCTTATCAAAGATGTGATAATTCATATTACTCATAAAATACCGAAGCTAATTTCCATGATGGGTCTTCATTTTAATTAAATTGACATCAATGGGACAGTTAGCTGCTCAGCCGGCCAGCTCATGGCCAAAATATTTCAACTCATGGTTGACTCTCAGTGCATGAGAGGTACAGCAAATTCAAATAAAATGCCGGTGCAAAAATTGCAAGAAACTTATATTTGTTGATTTTTAAAAGGAGAAAATTAACAACCATAAATTTGTAATTGAGAAACACTGAAAAGTCAAAGCAAGTGCCTCATTTATTTACTTTGGGGAAGCTGATTTATTTTCTACTTATTGAAAATATTGGAAATAAATTTATTGAGACGTTCAAATTAGGTTATCATCCACTTTATACACAAATAATTGATCATTTTGACATGACATGTGGTTTAAGACAAATTAAAAAAATTATTTTCTCAAGATTGAATTTAAAGGCTCACATGAGATAATTTACCCTAGGTTCTTTATTGTTTTATTAATATCTCTAGTTATAATAAGAGGTAATATTGTCATTTAACCAATTTTAAAATGAATTATCACTTCAAAAATAGAACATATTTCATTTTTTTGACATCCAAAATGAAAAATATATTCAATTAATACTACTGGTAAGTATCTCTCTCCACTTAATAAAAATATTCGGCTTTCCATTTGTTCAAAGGGTCGATAAAATCCAATGCACACTTTGTCAAAAGATATTCCAAAATGGACGATCAATATGATCCCAGCATGCCCTAAGGTCTCTTTAGCAGACCAGGGAAGGGGGCCTGACCGAATTTTTATAGATTTTATGAATGCAATTTGAAAATTTTCAATTAGGCTATATAGAACAAAAGCCCTATATTGAAATTTTGGGTTCCCCACTCCTAAGGCTTGAATACCTCTGGCACCATATATGTTATCTTGCATGCGATATTTGAAGTGGCTTCATATTAAGCTTCTTATAAGTTATGACGAGAACAATTATAAGACTATGGATTCGTAGTATTTTGGAATAAGTGGTTAGTTCAATACAATGTGCTTGTATCATTCAAGACTTGAGTTCGAGACCCCACAGTTGTTTGTTGTGCTAAACTTCCTCTCTGACACTTAAATATTCGCGGTGCTACAACTTTGGCCCGGACATGTGTTGCGGGTCACTTTCTAGGGTTGTGCAGTAAGAGTATCATATGTTAATATCCACGAATTAATCCCCCCAAAAAAGATTTTATTTTATTTTTGTTTAAACCTTCTTGTAACACCTGTCACCATGCAACATGCGCTATGATTTTGATCTAATATTAACAATAATATTTTGATATTTGAGTAAGGAGGAAAAAAAAAAGGAAGGTTATCTTAGTAAATTACGTTATGATGATTGATTATGACAAGTATGAATGTGGATGAAAGGAAAATGTGGTTTTCAAGATTGGCAACTTTTTAATAACGAGTGAATATTAAAAGCACAAAGGGAAGAATGAAAAGCATGTATGTATATATGTAACAACCTGAAAATTCTTAAAGCTTGCACTACAAAGGGAAGAAAGAAAAGCATGTATGTATATATGTAACAACCTGAAAATTCTTAAAATAGTCGATTGATACCATTTTTAAAAAATGGGACAAGTGTCCCACTCAGGGAGACATGGCATACTTCAAACACCCCAAATAGGGTGATATACATCAAGTACAGTCTGTTTTACTATATGGAAATTAGTAAATATTTTTGTTTAAATAAATTATATTATTATAAGAGTTATAATACTTTTATTTGTTAAATTCATGAATTCGTTGTGGTGGGGTGACATTCTTAGTCGCAGTGTAAGGTTGTGCCTTAGTGAAATATGTTTCAAAATTGTGAATTGTATTGTCGGACATCTGCCCAATGGGCAATAATGCCGGCGGACAGAGGGTTGGACCTTTGTCCAGGGAAGTATTTTGAGCCAAAAACTTCATCAGATGGGCGTCTAACAATCTGTCCAGTGCCAGGCAAACCGCTGAATAGCTGACGAACAAGACAGTTTGGGTCCCATCACTTTTTGGCCTTTATCACACCTTTTGAGAACCAAAAGTCACTATTCTTCCTCATTTGTTTGGTATAGCACTATTAGAAAAAAAACAAGACAATAATGAAAATCTACAACGAATATTTTCCATTGCAACTTCCAATGAAGGTTGCAATGGAAAAAGAAACTACAATGGATTTACAAACGGAAAACACTGCAGCAAAAAGCCATTGTAATATCCATTTCTAAAGACATTAAAATATTAAAAATAATAAAATATTAATAAAATCAATTGTAAACACCGTTGTAGAACACTCCGCTGCAAAAATTCGTTACTATTTTCGTTGCAAAGAGAAAAAAAAATAGAACAATAAGCATGTAACGTCCCAGAAAATTTAAGTAAATATTTTCATTTTTAAATAAGTAAAGCTATTATTGACTTAGCGTTGGCATGTTGCATTCGTATAAAATGTGGCATAAGTATTGAGGCGTTGGTATTGTTATATTGTTACGAGACATTGTATATTACGATTGTTAGAATGTGTACTATATAGTACTAGGATATCGTGCCAAATGTTGTAGAAATGTAGAAGGGTGTCATGATATGTTGTGAGGAATGCAAGAGTTAGATTTTGTGGTATGAAGTGGATTGGATGCGGTGTTGTTTCGGAGTTTGCTGGTAGTCGTGCAAAGTCCCGTAAATTGAGTCTTAGGCACTCGAACGGTATTCCAAAACTTAGGAAACACGTCTATTATTGTCTAGTATTGATTACAAGTAGTTTTGGCAGTTTTCTTCCCGAGATGTGAGGACCCAAAATTCTAATAGGTATGATCGATCCAACTAGTTATTCGATTGATCCAAAAGCTGAAATTGATTGATCTAACAACGGTTGGATCGATCCAACTGATTTTTTATTGACTAAAGTGGCTAGGAAAGGAACAAGTTTGGGCTACAAAATTCTTGAAACTTTAAGGCCTCGATTGCATATAGTTCCTGGGGTCAGATACGAATTTTAAGTGTAAATTCTTCATCCTCGGAGTGTAGAGAATATTTTGAGGTAAGCCATATTCTTTATCTCATTCGTTCATCATACCTCAATTTTCGTGCCTAATTTGTTCATGAAATTAATGTTGTTATTCTTGGTCCTTGTGTTGAGTAGATCATTTTTGTATATAGGTTTGGGTTGATCCATGTTCGTTTAATAAATCAAATGTCGAGATGAAGAAGTGGAGATATGAGGCTTTTTGGCGTATAGCTTTCGGGTGTTGTCTAATATTGCGTGAGGTTTGAGTAGACTACAAAATAATAATATAAGCATGAGTTTATGTGTGTACCTTTACGTATAAATTATGTGTTGATTTTGTTGTGTTGAATTATGAGTTGTATATGTAGGTTCTTAGTTGTAGAACATAATTGCTTTAATTAAGCATGCATAGGTATTGATAATGAATTTACATGATTTATGTATCATTCAATTCATGCATAGGTGTTGATAATAAACATAATTGCTTTGGGTTCGCATTTGATTTGTGATTCCCAAGTGAGTTCGGGAAGTCGTGATGGTCATGGTGATGGTGAAGGTGGTTCGAATGCTAGCAGGAAGTGGTGATAGGAAAAGGTTACAAGATACGTTTTCTTCTTCTTCTTCTTCTTCTTCTTCTTCTTCTTCTTCTTCTTCTTGTGTGCGATCTC
>MKEJ01038034.1:0-17792 GCA_001753735.1 Embelia ribes
CCTTTGAAAAATTATAACAAAAATATTTTAGTTAAATAATGATAAGGTTATGTTATTGCTTTCGATTAGTTTAAGATAATAGAGAGAAATATCTAAGATGTGCATGAATTTAATTTGGATTTGGTTTATCACAAAATCAATATGATTATGTTGAGATAGAAAATGTGTATGAAATAAAAGAGGAAGAACATGCTTTTACTGTAGAGTTATAAATGTTATACTTCTCAGGAACGGAGTCAGAGCATATAACTATTAATTGTATGGGAGTGGCTAAACCCATATAAGAAAAAATTTATAATGTAAATTTAAAACTAAAATTACAAATAAAAAATTTTACTCCAAAAATTTTGGTCCAAAACAATTATGGGGGTGCATGTAGTTCTCTTTAGCAAATCTATAACGACCCGAAAATTTTGAGTAAATTTTTTGCATCTATAATAATATTATCGAAGTATATAATATTATTATTACATCATTGTAGAAGTATACGGAGCATTATAGAAGGAAGTATAAAGTTGTAGCAGGAGTTTGAAGTTTTAGTATTATTATCGGATTAAAATGAGATGTCGCGACCTTACAAAAATTAGTACGAATGAGAAAGTACTTTATAATAACCTTAGGATATATATTATGAGTGATTGGTATGAGTAGAATGGAGCTTGAAGTTGTAAAGTGAAGATTAGAGTTGGCTTTCTCAGTTGCCAACAACCATTCGAACGATTCCATTTTGTCGGTCAAACGGTAGTACCGTTCGCGCGGTACATAATGTCGTTCGAATGGCATTCTTAGAACATAAGTCAATAGAATTAAAACAGACTTTTAGGCAATGGAGGTATTTTATTTTACTCAGCAAAAAGGTAGAAGAGAGAAGGGGGGAGAGGGCCACAAAATTCTTGAAGTTTAGGAGCTCGATTGATCTAGCTCTCGGGATCCGATCCATAATCTAAGGGTAGATTCTTACTCCACAAATCATAGAGATCATTTTAGGGTAAGCCACACACCCTATCTTGATAATTAATAATTCCTTGATTTTCGTGCCAAGTTGGTATAAGAAATTTAAGTTTATAATCTTTATTCATATAATAAGTGGACCATCTTTAATTGTAGGTTCGAGTTGATTCGAACTTGGTTGATAGATCGAACTAAAGGGGGAAGAAGAAGAATTTGGGGCTTTTGCTAAAGAAGCCGGGGGCTACTTCTAGAGCATTTTAAGGTACAGGCAGAAACAAATATTATTATAAGTTTGAACGTATGTGCATAGGTAGAATACATATTCATATTTTAAGTATAAGGAGTATAATTCATTTATGTATAAATTATGCCCTTCGTATGCCTTACGATTATTATGTTAAACAAGGCATCTGAGTATATGTAAGTTGTTAAGTACACATTTATTATTTTATGAGAAGCCTAGGCCAACTAAGTGGCGACGTATTTGTATGTAAATATTCGGGGAATATATGTAAGTACTCAAATGCCATATGCTAGTACTCGAGGATGTATGTGCATAGGTAAGCAACATCACATTATGTCGTGACATATATGTATGATATTATGCGATATAGTAAGCGTACAAGTACGCATTGCAATGCAAGATGAGGTATGATCATAATTAAGTAAGGTCACGTTATGTCGTGACATATATGTATGATGACATGTAATATAGTAAGCGTATAAGTGCGCATTGTAATTGTAAGTAAGCTAAGAAGTATAAGTTGGCGATGTATGATTAAGTAGTGGAGGTATGTATGAATTTATGAATACGTTCCGTCGTATTATATGTAATAAAGTTCACCTATATGGTGACATGCTTTTATGTAAACATTTCAAGAGATCTATATAAATATTTGGGGAATGTATATAAGTACTCGAAGGACGTATGCTAATACTCGAGGACGTATATGCATAGGTAATCAAGATCACGTTACATCGTGACATATATGTATGATGTTTTAAAATATAAGTAAGCGTATAAGTATATATTACAAATGTAAATAAGTGAAGAAGCTTAAGTTAGCGACGTATGATTTAGTGTCAAAAGCATGTTGTATATGAGTATTCGCAATATGTTTATTGAATAAGCATAAAAAGCCAATATAATGATTTAGCTCAGATTGATTATTATACTCGTACGTTTTGTTGTACCTTATAATCAAGAGTAGGCCATATTTTGTCATGGCAATTATGTAAGTAAGTATGATGCCTATACATGTCATCGTTTTGTCATGGCATTTATGTTAAATAAGGAGTATGGCATAGCATGGACATAAGGCGTTTGGCGCATCATTCATGTTCATAAGCATGACACGAACATTAGCATTCATACTACATTTACAAGCATTCATACTACATTCATATTAAAATTATAAGTATATGGGAATAAGTTACCTAGGGCATTACGGAACGCCCAATTTGGTTTTAAGAAAATGTGGTATTTTAAGAAAGGGGAATCCATGTGTTACGTTATCGTTATGTCGTGGCATGACCATGGTTTACGTTATCGTTGTGTCACAACATAACCTATGATTTCGTTTTCATTATGTCGTGGCAAGTCATAGAAGGACGTTTAGTAGTCATGGACGTTATGTCATTTCGGGTATAAGGAACAACCCATGTGCATGCATAAAAAGAAGGACATAAGAAACGCCTATATTTGTTTTTAAAGAAAAGCAGAGGGATAAGTCCAAACATTCTTTGTAAAAGTAAACGAGATAAGTCTTGTATGCATAAGCGCATGGATTCGTAGTTGTAGTAAACAAGATAAGTTTTCGTATGCATAAGTGCATGGATTTGTAGTTGTAAGGGAATGAGACAAGTCTCGTAGGCATAAGTGTATCGATTCATAGATGGTATAAACGAGTTAAGTCTCGTATAATTATATACGTTACCTTTTTATGTAGTAGGCCTGGACGAGTTATGTTATCAAATACGGATGATTACTTCAAAGGTAATAGTATTATGTGTTACAACCTTACTTAAGTGGTAATAAATTATAAAATGATTATGTTCATTTTTTTCATATTATTTACATGCTATTTACCGCTTACTATCAGATTTGTCATTTTGTTGATTTCTAACCCATACATTTTCTTTTCTTTTGTACATTATTATTTAACTATTTTATAGGTTCAGAGTCTGGCTCAGGACACGACTAATAGGCTATGGAGTTGCTTATGCAGGGGTACTTTTGTAGCTACGAGCTAGTTGTACATGTTTATATCATACTATGATGATGTATTATGTTGTATTATGTAGCGCACTCTGATTTAGCGTTGGCATTGTATGAAAGTATAGGTATGTTTTGGCTCTTGTACACGAGGATAAGAATACACTTATACATTCCTTCTTATTCTTTTAGCAAGCCTACAACTTGATTTTGTATTCGTAAGTGGAGCTGTATGATTATGTATATACAGGTTTTGGAGATTATATTTCATCGGTCATATTATGTACATCATGTTGGATGAATTGGAGTTGGAAAACGGGTTGTAGTAGTTATTATATTTCTGTTCTTTTATTCTCATGTCCCTAGGTCACGGACTTCGAAGCGTGACAAAACCAGTAGTTCATTCCCTATATCTTTTGTTACTTTTGCTCTAATCGTGACATATTTTCACATAATCTTTTGACACATATCCCATAAATTTAAAATTTCTAAATAAAAATTTATAATTATAAAATTTCACCAAAATAAAGATATTTGCAAAATAAAGCTTATTAAAAAATAAATTACTATTATTTATGTTTTAGAATTACTATTATTAAAAATAAAGCTTATTAAAAATAAATTACTATTTTATTTGTAAATACTACCATAACATAATTTTTCTAAACCTAATGTTATTAGAAACATATAATATGTACCTAAACCAAGTGTATGCATGGGAATAAAAAGATGAATATTATTATTATATAGATAAAAATTTATTTATCTTGGAGAATTATATAAAAGTTGTTCAGTTTATTATTTTCGCTTATTTTTTACAAATGTTTGTATAATTAATTGAAATGTGTCCTATAAATTTAAAATTTACTGTAATAAAATTTCACCAAAATAAACTATTTGAAAAATAAAACTTATTAAAAATATATTATTTTTTTTGAAAATATTAGCAAAATGACATTTTTCTAAACTAGATTTTATTGGAAATATATAATCTATAATGCAAAACCAACTCCAATTAAACTTATTTGTCTCATGCCTTAAAACTATTTTATCAAACGTTACATTTTTGTCACATCAACTTACAAATGTCACTATATCATAAACCAATTAATACAAATATAAAAACCTAAAAAATAAGAAAAAAGGGTACACAAAAAAATATAATGAAAAATAATGGCTAATAATCTAAAAAAGAAACATTCTAAGTACAACCCGTGCAATGTACGAACTATAGGTTTATCGATGTGACCAAGCTATAACCTAGCCTATATATACCTTACCAAATTAACGGAAGGGAATATAAGCATAATCTACAATACATACACTAAAATGTCCAGCGCTCTTTATTTGTTAGATGAAGTAGTAACCATGTTGAAACCCTCTAATTCCTTCTCGTTTATTTTCTTCTTATCCATCTTCATACCTTTCCTAATCAAGTCTCTCTTCTTTAACAAACCAAAAACCCTTAAAAATTTCCCACCTTCACCACCAAGGCTCCCAATCATAGGCAACCTCCACCAGTTCGGCACTCTCCCGCACATCTCTCTACAAAAACTATCCCAACAATATGGCCATATCATGCTTCTCTCTCTCGGAAACACCCCAACACTGGTCATCTCGTCCCCTGATGGAGCCCAAGAAATAATGAAAACACACGACGTGATTTTCGCAAATAGACCTGAATCTAACATTTACAAAAAACTACTCTATAATATGCAGGATGTGGCAACATCACCATATGGAGAATATTGGCGACAATTGAAAAGCATTTGTACCGTTCAACTCCTTAGTAAAAAAAGGGTCCAATCATTTCGTAGCATTAGAGATGAAGAAATATCGACCATGATTAATAGGATAAAAGATCAATCTCGTTCCTTCACCAAGCCTGTGAATTTGAGCGAAGAGTTTGCTTCACTGACTATAGGCGTGCTGTCCAGAGCCACACTTGGTAGAAAATATGAAGGTGGGGAACATGAGAACTTTGGGAGGCTTATGAAGGAACTTTTCGAATTATTGGGTACAGGAAATATTGAGGATTTTCTACCATGGCTTGCTTGGATTAATAAATTGAATGGGAAAAATGCTATGGCAAATAGAGTAGCAAAAGAGTGCGATGAGTTCTTAGAGAAAGTTGTGGAAGAGCATTTGGATCATTTAGCGAGTGGAAATACTTGCCGAGAAGATGGTGAGAAGGTTGATAAAGAAAATGGAGAGGATTTTGTGGATATTTTGGGTAAGATTCATAGGGACAAGGAAGCTTCTATTACCTTGGGGAGAGACAATATGAAGGCTATTATCTTGGTTAGTATACCTCTGTAGTCTGTGTAGAACTTATCCCAAATATATATTTACCTAGTTGTTTCGAAATTTCAGCAACAATTTATACTCCATTTTTTTATCTTTCCTAGTTTTTCTTGTTTGTGCTATCACTAATTCATTATAGTCTATTTTATCTTTCAAATAAGCAGGATATGTTTAGTGCTGGCACTGACACAACTTCAGCCGCTCTAGACTGGTCAATGGCTGAGCTCTTAAAAAATCCTAGAATCATGATGAAATTACAGGATGACGTTAGAGACCACACGAAAGGAAAACCATGCGTAGACGAGGATGATCTTGAGAAAATGCATTACTTGAAAGCATTAGTGAAAGAAACGCTCCGTTATCACCCTCCAGGTCCAACTCTGCTCCCAAGAAAATCATCCCAAGATGCCAAGGTGATGGGTTATGACATCCCAGGCGAATCACTAGTCATAATCAATGCTTGGGCGATTGCAAGAGACCCGGCCTTATGGAATGATCCAGAGGAATTCAAGCCTGAGAGATTTTTGAACTCGAGTATAGAATCTAAAGGGCATGATTTTGAATTTATTCCATTTGGATACGGAAGAAGGGGTTGCCCAGGAATAGCATTTGGCATGACCATGGTTGAGGCCGCGCTAGCAAATATTGTGCACCAATTTAATTGGGAATTGCCATTTGGAATTACAGGGGAAGATTTGGATATGACTGAGTGCACTGGGCTTGTAAGCCACAGAAAGGCTCCTCTCTTTGCTGTGCCAACACCATGTAAAATAGCCAAATAAATAATAACATGAGTACAACTCATCCTTAAAGGTCACCTTGCAATGGAAGAGTGCATATATAATCATACACAGGTAATTAAGCTTATAATTAGTTGATGTAAGATATACTTTAACACTTTCTATCATTTTTGGGCAAGCTAAATCTTCGAAAACTCAACAAGTACAAGTAATTAGATGGTTTCAAATCAACGGTCAATAATAATTTTAAATGAACCCAGTTTGGAGCTGATACTGTATTAAATTTATAATTATAACAATAATATGACTATAATTTATCCTTAAAAACTAGCTTGCAACAAAGATTGATCATATAATTATGTACAAATAATTAAACTTATTTTTTAACTAAGATAACATTTGAGTGCATACTAGAAGTACTTTCAGGCCTAGCTAAATCTCTATTCCCCCTGAGAAAGGGGTTTCCTGGTTAGACTAGAAAATATTTAAAAAATGCTCCGGCATTAGACGTGCAAGTAAATATAAATTTTTTGCGATTGTGAAAGTATAAATGTGAAATGTATAAATCCTCTTCAATGACTCCAAGTATGAGGTCATGATGATAATTAAAGGATCTCAGCTAATAATTGAGATACGAACTCCTTAAAATATCAAAATAATGGGGTTTAATTTGAATGGTCTCAACTTCTCTCTATCTCTTGATTGGTCATTTTTTTAAACTATAACAATTTGGGTATTCAAAACTTCAAAATTGAGCAAGCATAGGGTCATAAGTAAAAGAAATTAAGAAGGCAGATAAAATTTTGTTAAAATTCAAAATAAATTAAAATAATTTACAATAGCATTTCTTTTACCCAAGTGATTTTGAATATATTAGAGACGGCAAGCTAGAGTTCACATGACAAGCTTAATGCCTTGAAACACAGTTATTCTCCATGTATTGATTTTAATTGTTGGAATCAATAGTGTAAGTTTTCTGATGAATTCTGTCCAAAAATTTCAAATATTTTACTAATATATATAGGCAGAAAAACAGAAAATGGTTACAAAAATTTGTAACATCCACAAGAATGTAAAAAGTTCATGATACTAAGATAATCTCTCCTCAAGAAATCTGGATCGTCTTTTAATTAATCCATGCCATTCTTCTTTTAAAACGACTAAAGTTCGTTAATTGTATATAGTATTCCTTTATTGCGAGAGTACGGTCTTTCTATTCTATTTTTGGTTGTAGCAATGCCTGTTTGACTTAATTATGAAAATTATGTTACTGTTATAAATTATTGAAGTTTACTGGAACTGATGCAAGCATGTAGTCCAATTATTAAATGAAAATTTTATGCATGTTACAAGTATTGACGCAAGCATGATCCTATTATTCATTTTCGGTTGCCTATTTGTTCCCTAACTTTGCCTATAAATTGAGCGTTCTATTTATTATTGAATTAAGCAGAAAATACAAAAAAGAAACCCAATACAGAGAGAAAAGAAAGAGAGAAAAGTGAAGCTATGTTCCAAATATTTTACCTCATTATATACAAAATTTTTACATATAAATAAACATGTACCGGCTATGCTGTAGAATAAACTCAAATTTAACTCTCAAACTATACTTAAGGCTGAACCACGTAATTCTTGTAACCTTATCTAATTTTTATGCTATTTATTTTTAGAGTTTATTATATCTATTATAACACGTTATCGACATGAGTTTCTGTCAAAGTTAAAATATTTTTATCAACTTTGTTGAATTTTTAATACCAGTACACGTTAAATTTTGCTGAAATAAAACAATTTCCGTGAGTTTGAAAGGTATAAACTTTTCTTAAAAGTTATGTCCTAGTATAGCCCTTATATTTCTAGTATTATTATACTTTAAGTCCCTAGTTTTATTATTTTATTTATTATTCTCAATATTATCAAAGTTACATTTTGCATTAAGAAAAATGGAAAATATTACTAACCATAATTTTGAGATATTAAAAAATAACAAGGATAATTTTTTTTTCCTGAGCTGTTGAGGTTTAGCTTCACCTGCAAGTACAATCTTTTGAGAATACAATCGAAGTAGAGAATACATTAATAGTTTTAAAAAAATAAAAATACTTATTAATATACGCCATATATAGATGAAAATATGAAATATAAGTATTTAAATGTTATGAATCCCACAAAATTATGGAAAAACCTAAAATAAAGATTTGATTATAGAAAAATATTATTTTGTTAACTGCTTTATATAAATGGCGAAATATCAGATTTCAAGATTTTTCAACTGCTGCAGAATAAAGTGATCAAGTTCTCCGTATTGTTGCAACACTAAGATTTTGTGGCCATGCTTGATTATTCAATAATAGTACAGGGAGAAGAAATTTAAGATATTCTCTGAACTGATTGATAATCTTTCTGAAGCTGAGCAGAATACCCAAGTGTTAATAAATAATCATAATTTCCGTCCGATCGGCTTTTCAACATTGCCTGAAGTAAATGCGACAACGTATAGCAGTCGTGGACAGGGGAATAAGCAAACATGTAGGTAAGGGCAATGACGAGGTCGAAACAACCGCAATCATAGAGGTTAGACCTCTAATTGACTAAAAAATGTCGTTCATCACCAGCATATTGATAATAAAGAGAAGGGCATTCAGAAACCTACCAACCATGGTAATAACTCCCCAAAGTCTAGAAATAATGTACGTTATCAGTTGGGCACTGAAAAAGTGCATGCCGTATAGATAAACATTTGGTAGACTTGTATTGGAACTCGTTCAAAAATGAAAAAAAGAATGTTAAGACGAATTTTTCCGAATATTCTATGGGAAGGAAGAAAATACTGATCCCATCTTTGATGATTATCAGAATCCTGGATACTGTGACATTGATATTGAAAATGGAAATACATATCTTGATGTTTCAGATTTCTTGGCTGAAAAATGTAATATTCGAATTGAATAAGTACATGATGTATCAACATATACTTTATATATATTTCCTTCGTGTGATGTAGTCACATGTATTTAAATAAGGTTGACAACTTTCTAACATATCAATTTTTAAAATAAAGTGATTGTTGTTATTTGTGAATAGAGAAACATGACTTGCACCAACATATTAACGAATGAAAATGATGATAATTGATTTTTGGTTGAAAGCGCAACGATTCATACTATATTGTGCAAGAAAAAATATTTTACTACTATGAAAATTTTAGAAGTACGTGTCAATATTATTTTAGGTTCCGTTGATTTAATTGAAGGCTTTCTAGTAGCAAATATAATATTATCTGGTGGTACAAAGCTGCATATTGACAATTCATTTTATTCTTTTAAATCCACAAGAAATCTATTGAGTTTCAAAGATATCCACAAAAATGGTTATCATATTGAAACTAGAAATGAAAATAGTAAGGATTTTATTTATATAACGAAAATCGTTTCCAATTAAAAGGTGATCGTTGAAAGAATTTTAGTGTAAAAATCGGGGATATGTTTTACCAGAATAAAATGTATCGAATCATACACCACGATACACAATGAAGATCTCAAGTCAAAGATTTATACTCTATGGCATGATAAACTTGGCCACCCGAGTTTCAATATGATACGCTGAACAATAAAAAACACATTTGGTCATTCACTAAAGATTAAAAATATTAGAAATCTAGATGATTCTAGGAATGTTTCTTATTTAGAAGAAAAATTCATCACTAGACCATCTATTTGCTTAAGTAGATGTGGAATCACCAAATTTTTTACAACGCATTCAAGATGATAATGTGGACCCATTCATCTACCATATGGACCATTCTGGTATTTCATGGTCCTAATTGACACTTTTTTCAAAATGATCACATACGTATTTACTGTTAAGCTACAATATTGCATTTTCCTGGCTCGAAGAGCAAATTATTTGCTTATGAGCTCAATTTCATGATTATCCAATTAAATCAATTTGATTAATAACGTAACGTAATTCACATCTCAAGCTTTTTATGACTATTGTATGTCAATTGGGATTGACGTCGAACATCCAGTTTCTCATGTTCATTCGTAAAATAGTCTAGAAAACTCACTTATTAAGTGCCTTCAGTTAATTTTTAGACCTATACACATGAAAGCAAAACTACCCGAATTAGTTTGGGGGTATGCTATCTTGCATGTTGCATCCTTAGTGTGCATTCGACCATCAGTTCATCATGTATACTGCCCTGTACAACTGGTGTTTGAGCATCAACCTGATATCTCATATATCCGTATATTTGGATGTACTGTATATGTTCCCATAAAATCTCCTCAACGCATTAACATGGGGCCTCTACGTATACCTAAAGCTCTTGACTGGAGATATATTCAAGACTCGGTTTATGTATTGTCATTTTGATGATAATCTCTTCCCATATTTAGGGGAGAAAAATATAAATAAATTGACAAACAAGAACTTACATATGATACTCCAATTTTGTCACATTTGGATCCATGTACAAGTAAATTTGAATAGGAGGTTCAAAGAATTATCTATCAACAAAGACTTATCAACCAAATACCAGATGGATTCAATAATGCACATAAGGTGTTATAATTTCATGTACCAACAACAAATGCTATGGCACAGATTGATGTATCCAAAAAGTCAAAATATACCTAAATCTATACTGTAGCAAAAGCGATGAAGACTATAGGGTGCAAAAGATAAAGCTCATCGGAAATGATAAATGATAGCAACTAGTACTCCTCATTTAGAGGGAACTTCTATCAATATCAAAGAAGTTGAGAAGAATATCCCATCTCCAAATGTACCACTAGTTAATGATAACACTGAAATTTCAATCCATTATGAAGAAATATGAAATAGAAGCAAAGTTATTATTGATGATATATTTGCGTATGCGGTGGCACTAGATATTGATGAAAATAATGGCCATTCTGAGTCGAGATCAGTTGCACAAATAGAATCAAACAATCAATGCCGAGTTAAGTTCCTTAGCTAAAATAGATGTTTTTAGTCTAATTAATGGCGGGGAATGTTCATCAAGTCGGATACCAATGGTTATTTGTGAGAAAATGAAATGAGAAAATGAAATGAGAAAAATGAAGTCATTATATTCAAAGCACGACTTATCACCCAAGATTTTTCATAAAAGCCTGGAATTGACCATGACTCTCCTGTAATGGATGATATAACTTTTTGTTTCCTAACTGGATTAACAATGAACCATTGATTGGATATAAGTTTAATGGATGTTATCATTGCATATCTATATGGTTCACTAGATAATGATATATATATATATATGAAGATCCTTGAAGGTTATCAATTACCTCAAGGTAAAGTGAGAAATTTACACTCAATAAAACTTCAACGATCTTTATATGGATTAAAGCAATCTGGAAGAATGTGGTATAATCAACTCAGTAATTATCTCATAAAAGAAGGATTTGCCAATGATCCAATCTATCCATATGTATTATCAAGAGATTTGTAACAGGTTTTGCTATCGTAACAATTTATATTGATGATCTCAACTTTGTAGGAACTTATGAGAACCTAACTAAAACTTTAAATTGTCTCAAGGAAGAATTTGAGATAGTGTATCTCGGGAAGACAAAGTAGTGATTAGGCTTACAGATTGAACATTTTCCAACGGGGATACTTGTTCACCAATCGGCTCATACAAAAAAAATATTAAAACAGTTTTACATATATAAATTACACCCTTTAAGATCACCAATGGTGATCCGTTCTCTTGATATAAAAAAAGGACCCATTTCGTCTTCACGAAGAAAGAGAATAAAATTTTGGCCTAGAAATATCATATCTAAATACTATTGGTTCTTTACTGTATTTTGCAAATTGTGCACGATCGGATATTGCCTTTTCTATCACTCTATTGGCTAGATACAGTTTTACACCAACAAAATGTCCTTAGAATGAAATTAAGAACCACTGTATCTATATAGGACATCATATATGAGATTATTCTATTCAAATGAGTCAAATTTTCATTTAGTGGGCTACGCTGATATTGGATATCTTTTTTATCAACACTATGCAAAATCAAAGATGGGGTATGTATTTACTTATGGAGGCACAACTATATCATGAAAATTTAGAAAATAAACCTTCATTGCTATCTCATCTAATCATTATGAGATTATCGCAATATATAAAGCTGGTCGTGAATGTTTTTGGTTAAGATAATTAATTTAACATATTAAAGAAAAGAGTGGCCTTGATCCGATGAAAGAAATGTCGACTGTATTATTCGAGGACAATTATTCATGTATTGTACAACTCAAAGGAGGTTACATAAAATGCGATCGAGCTAAACACACATCTCCAAAATTGTTTTATACTTATGAGTTATGAAAGGTTAGAGATATAAATGTTCAACATATACGTTTTCTGGTAATCTAACAGATTTACCAAGTTGCTTTCATCGTCAACATTTCAAAAATTGATATTCAATATAGGATTGCGTAAAACATAAAAATATGGAAGAAGAACCGAGTGTTCAAATCAGGGGGGACATCTGAATATCTGAATATCGAATAATACTTGATCATTCAAGGGAGAGTATTACTGTGACTGATGCAAGCATGTGACCCGTTCATTAAATTTTTAGCTGCTCCTTGTCTCCCGTTTCTTCCTATAAATTGAGTATTCGTTTGCTCATTTGAAACGCAGGAAAATTATACGAAAAAAAATATCAGAGTGAGAAAGAGTGAAAAGAAAGAGTAAGTAAAAATAAGAGTGTATTCCAAATATTCTATCTCCTTGTATTCCAAATTTTCATATATAAAATAAATATATACTGGTTCTCCTGTGGACTAAAGCTCAAGTTTAACTCCAAAATTAAGTTTAAGACTGAATCACGTAATTATCATATTCTTATTACTTTTATGCTCTTATTTTGGATTATTAGATAATTTTACAACAGAATACATGATCATGCATGGGCTTATTGTGTCTTATTTTTCTCTATTCCTGTTTCATATTTCTTTGAAATTTAGTTAGGTTTCTTTATTAGTTAGTACTTTTTTCACTTGATATATGTATTAGAGTTAATTAAAAAAAGAGTTTGCTATTTAATTATTTACAGGTATCAGAAAAATTATTTGAATGGTATTTAACTTTCACAAGCATTAGAAAAATCATTTCAATAGTATTATTTTAGCAGAATGAGTTCAAGGTATTTGGGCCTCAGTCATTTTAAAATGGATTTTCGTACAAAATCGGGTGTGTTTTTGAGCCTTTTCTTAACTCGTAGATAACGCTATCTTGAGCCCGTTATCATTGTTTTATTCCCTGCCAGGTTGTTCGTGCCTTCGTGGTGTTTTCTTTTATTAGTTTTTTTTACCTTCCCTCGCGTCCCTATAGTCGTCTTTTAATAGTTGATCCCAATGTTAATATTCCATTGATCTCATCTCAACCTACTTGCTCATGCCCTTGTTTCCACCTCCGATCTCCTAGGCTTCGGCTTGTCCCTTCTCACTTTGTCTTCTGCCTTTTTTAGACCTTTTGAGCCGGCTTTATTCACCCACTAACGTGACACATGCGATTCGTGTGAAATACATTTTACAATAATTTAAATTCAAACTACAATTTAAAGCAATATAAATTTTGGCACCAACTAATTATAAAACCTGCAAGAAATTCTCCACAACAGTAGAAAGCATGATAAAAATTGCCATCCCAACATTATTTCTTTAAATCAATTTTTAAATATATTATACAATCTATATCTTTGAAAGGGGATTTTTAAATTTGTTTTCTTAAGCTTTTAAAATGACAAATTTGAAGATGCATCCGTATGAAGTTTTTAAAGATTTTATACTATTTTTAAAAATAAAATTTATTCATTTGATAGTTTTTGAATATGCTGTACAACTTAATTTTCTTAAATGGATATTTTCAAAATTTTGAAGACAAACCTGTACAATGCTGTAAAAATACAGTTGTTTTAAACCTTAGGAAAATCTGTATAAAAAGAATTTTTACAATGTCAAAAGAATATTTTTAAAAACTGTTTATATTTTTTTATTTGAAAAATCTGTACATATATGTACAAAAATTTGATATATTTTTTTTATTATTTCTTTTGTGTATATCTATATATAGAGAAAGAAAGGGATGGATAACCTAGCGAGGGCAAATAATGGGCGGAGAAGATCGGGTTGGGGGTTGTGGTGGAGGACGGCATTGGGGAGAGAGGTTGATAAATTGGGGGTTGAAAGAAGGGTGGAGCCCGGGAGATAGAGGGATAGAGAGATCAGAAAGAGAGAGAGAGCGCAGTTACAATTGACAATTGAGAACGAGGTTTGTGGAACTCAATTTTACTTTTTTTGCCTCTATGTAATTATATTATGGTAGAAATTAAGTTGTATAAAATCGTAATTTACAAAATACAAAAGAGCATTTTAGCATGGTAAAAAAATTGATGTAGTTTCACAATGAAAAACAACGCTGAACACTCCCTTTATACATTAATGACATTTTTTGTATGTTTGCAAATTGCTTCAAACTGATTATAGGCATAGATCGTATCATATAATATATCATATCATATATATAATAAATTAAAAAGAGAATTTCAAAGTCATGTTGTGCCAAATGTCTATTCTAAATTGATTGACAAGTGTACACTCTTCATTAATATGTTAGAAATTAAATTAAAATTTTAATTTATTTGTAAAATAAAAAAAATCACAACTTTTAGTCAACTTCCAATATTATTACAAATTAAATGTCGCATTAAATTTTCTTTCATTAAATTTGAATTGGTCTATTTTCTCTCTTTTAGGTAACGGTTATTTATCATACAAAACTTACAAAACAAATAAATATGGCATTAAGTTTCCACTTTCATAGAATATGACTTAAAGTTGACTAATTATTCATTTTAACGTCAAACTTTTATATGCACAAATTGTCCCTTGATTTATTTTTAAGATTTTCTAAATTTATATGCATTATCTGCTTCATAATTATTATTTCAGTTATATCTCCATAATTTCTTATAATTTGCATGAACCACTTCAACCTTATTTATTTATTTTTTTATGTAATATTTGTTGCAAGAAATAAAAATTGAGATGTGGATACTCTTCTTAATATGCTAAACATTAAATTTAAAATATAATTAATAAGTAAAATGAAAAAAAAAATTCACACCTTTTAGTAAACTTCCAGCATTATTGCAAATTAAATTTAAGATGATTTATTTCCTCTTTTAGGTAATGGTTATTTATCATACAAAACTTACAAAATAAATAAATATGTTATTAAGTTTCCTCTTTCATAGAATAATATTTAAAGATGAACTAATTCTTCATTTTAATGTCTTTTTTACATACACAAATTATCTCTCGATTGGTTTTTTGATTATAATTTTTTTCTAATTTCTCTTTATTGGTTTTTTTAAAATTTCTAAATTCATATACATTATTTGCTTTCAATTATTAGTATATTTATGTCTCCAAAATTTCTTATAATTTTCATAAAGAACTTTAACCTTAATTGTCACGCCCCGAATTTCCCCATAATAAAAAACCGATGTCGTGAGCTGATTGTAACAAACGAATAAATAAAAACTCGAAAGTAATAAACAATGATAATAAATATAAAAATATGTACATAAGCCATTCATATTCCCACGATACCCGTCTGTATGTACAACCTCCAAAATATAATAAGTACAACACCTATGGTGGCAACTGTAGTCCACCTCTAAAACAAATATACATACGCAACGGAATGAAACAAAAGTAGGAAGGTCAGTGCCAGCACTACAGAAAAGAAATCTCAAGCTAAATGCTTGACAAAAATAAATGTACATATATAACTTTGCTACATCATCCGAATCAAAATATACACGTACATACTAGCCACTACGACTACAAACTATTACTACTACTAGCCATCTTCGAATCTATGCCTAAGCATGCTCGTCTTTAGCCTCCGAACCTGTATACAATATAATATTGATATAGGGAAATGAGAAAGGTAAACGGATCAGATGACCAATCAACAATGATAGACGAGACTATGGAATCTTAATACATAGGTACATGCTACAACGAAAATAAAGTATAGACATACTTTGTATAAGTAATGAATTATATCATCCACGAATAACATGTAAGGTAAACATCCATAAGCTACGAATGTAATCATGTGAATGCTCATGTATATTGATGAGGGCATGATACCAATGAATGCTACGACCTTTACTTGATTACGATACGACAACGACAACAACTAAAAATTGGACTAATAACTCTACGAGTTCTCGAAAATTACTAAGGTCCGCCAATGAATGTGATGCGACCTAACCTTCATTGTTCCGCCACCGAGTGTGATGCGAACAATGGATGTATCCCATATCTGGTTTCCTGCCTTTCACGGTGAGGTTGTATGACATCAATTGTTTTCTACGAATTTTATAAAGTCAATACTATATGTCCTGAAAAGAAATAGAAAATGACTCAATTTCCTATTTATGCAATGCCACGATAAATGCTACAAAACAACGAATTCATGATATTCACACCTTTAGGATTCCACGAATGGCTATGCCTTTATTCTACTGATAGGCATGCCTATATAACCAACGAAAACTATGAAAATCCACAAATAAAACAACTATATTGTTCTATGTAATTATATCACGAAAGGTCTATGAATATCAAGTATGCCCTCGACTACGATTCAATAACTACAAATCATGATATGATTAGTGTAAATCATATAATCATGCTACGATATGCTCCATGATAATAATGTTAATGATACATTGTTAATACTATGAAAATGCCACAATATCATAATATAATAAATGAAATCATATATCAATGCCATGATAATTACTAAGATATAAATTATGATATTATTTGGGTAACAATATATATTATATGCCACATTAATAATCTCCGATCATATTGTATACTATTATTGGAAAATAATACATACAATGCCATGAATATTCATGCGACAAAATTGTGGTATATACTTGTGCAATTCAATGCTACAATGTACTGCAAACATAATTCACCGAAATCAAATCATAATATTATCTACGAATATAGCCCTACGAAAATATATATGAATATGAATTAATACACCCACACTCTCGACATATAATTTCTATTCGTAATCTACCCATACCTACAAAGCCTCTTAAAGGCCCCCAAATGAGCTGAGTCAGTTTCCCCCAAAAGCCCTCGTTTTGCACCTCGGGAATGATCTAGATACGGATCTTTAACATAGATATAAAGATGATCCACAAGTCATGAAGAAGAAGATAGGCAACTTTAATTTCACTAGTCACAATAACATGCAAGACAAGGCAAAATCAATGAGAACAAATATAAGGCCCCAAAATTGCAAAGCACTGTAGCATTACTGTAGCAGTTATAATACTGAACTGCATGAATGAGTTATATAAATGACAAGACTCTATCAGTACCAGTAGAAAGAACTTTTAAAATTTAATTACTGATGAATCAGTATTTATTAGAAAAAGAAGGCCGTTTAAGGTATAAATCCAATTTTAATAATCCGATCAGTATTTCGTCAGCTCCAAT
>MKEJ01038036.1:0-14101 GCA_001753735.1 Embelia ribes
AAGTTACATCCTCATTCACATATTGTACCTCATCATCCCATCTAAATGACCCCTCATGATGCAATTGAATGGTAAATAGAGAAAAAGATTATCCTACAAATCAATGTAATACAAGCAAAATCAATGTAATACAAGAAAAATCATTGTAATAACAATTAATTTAAATAAATTCATAAATAAAATACCTAATTGGACACACAAAATCTTTATTTTACAGATATCCCTAATTTTTTTAAAAAAAAACCTAATTTACAAACAAAAATGCATGAGTTCAAATATAGGTAATGGGGAATGGAACTTACTATATGAAGGTACTCTCAACCCATCCCTTAGTGATTCTCTGCGGATAGTGTAACTAGCCATGATCGAAGGTCTTCGTTGTCTCTCTAATTATATCGACTTTCGTGCCCTTTCTCTATATCTTTTGCCCAATATTTTATATATTTGAATGAGGAGATTATAAAAATAAATAAAAATTTGAACGTGAAATAACTAAAACAATTCCAGTCACGTGGCCTATTGTCTGACTTAACGGAAACTATTATGAAAAATAAAACTTTCTAAATTTTTAGTAATATAGTATATTTATTCGATTGATTCTTAATTTGGGATATTAAATGAATTTGTACTGATAATTTGATATATTAAAATGTAATTTATCTTTTTTTTTAAGGCTCTTCTAAAGCTCCAAATGGAGTATCTATTTTAGAAAGCCTCTGTTGTTCCAATCATTTATACCGTAGATATGCGGCTAAGTCTCTCTCAGCATGACCCACAGTCGGTTACATGAGCTTGTTAACTTATAACTTATAAACTCTAATTTTTAGCTTTTTTACTTAAAAGCTTTACATCATTTGATTGTTTTACTTTGAAGCTGAACTTATTTATTATTTTGGTCAAAATAAGTTGAAAATTTTAAATTAAATGCATCCAATTTTTTTTGAAATTATAAATAAACTAATTTATTTATTTAAAAGTTGCAAATTTGAGTTACAAATTCCCATATGATATTGTAACAAATATTGTGGAATAACAATATTTTTCATCCAAAGACGTTAAAACTAACCATACATTAGGTAGAACTTTTAGCTTCCAAAAAACATATTAAAAAGTTTATTTGCCTGCTAGTTTCCTTGGGACACAAATCTACCATTTCTTAATTTCAACTTGACAATGTTACTTTTTTTAATTTGAAGTTGACTTCTATAACCAGCTTAGAAACTAAAATATAAATAGTACAAATTACTTGAAGCCTATGGCCTGTAAGAATTTTTTATTTCTTTTGGTTTCCAACTTGCAATGTGTTGTTTTTGAGTAATTAAGGCTTAACTTTTTTGGGGTTTTTGTTATCAAAATCAATACTACTTTTTATAATTTACGTAGCTGAAATGGATGATCACAACATGGAAGACGTAGGACACAAAAGGGAGAGCATCCCATCTTCCCAACCCAAAAAAAAACTCAAATCCGACGGTGAACCTTTCGCCATCGTATCAAACAGCGAACCTCTACCCGAATCGACGGTTCTCAACTCGGTCACCCTCAAAATCGACGCACATCAAGGTGAGTGCAACTCCATCTCATTCCTTAACAACTCACCCAATCTCGTCACAGGTGGCAAAGACAACACCGTAAAACTGTGGGACACGAGCACCGGATTATTATCCCACTCCCTACAACAAGGCTTTCAAGGATCAGTCAATGATCTTGCTCTTCATCTGAATGACGATTTCCTTGTCGCAGCGCTCTCTTCCCCTAAATTATACATTTGGGACCTAAACTCTCAACAAATTTATCGAATATTGTCCGGTGACAACCAATCGGTAAATTCTGTCGATATTGATAAAGCCTCGGGTAGATACGCAGTCAGCCCTGGGAACGACCACGTCATCAAGGTCTGGGATATCCGACAAGATGATCCTTATCCGATTAGTAAATCCCATGTTCATAGCATTTGAAGTTGTATTCGCTTCACCTTAGACGAAAACATAATTTGTTTAGGCCATGGGAATGGTAACATTGCCTTTAGGGACAATAGTTGGTGTTCTATGAGGTCTGTGAATGAAATAGCGGCGCATACACAATCGGTCACTTCTATTTGCTGTCTTCAAAATAGGAACTTGGTTTTGAGCAGTGGCCGAGACAAGTTGCATAATATGATTGATTTAAGGGCGAGGCAAGTTTGTTGGAAGTTTAAGACGAAGCGCGTTAAAGTGGGTATGAATTGGAGTAGGACATGTGTCAGCCCTGAAGATAATTTTGTTGCCGTGGGGAGTGCCGATGGGTCAGTTAGTGTTTGGTCTTTGAAGATGGGGAAAATGGTGGAGACTCTGAACGAACACGACTATTCGGTTCTTGGTTGCTCTAGGAGCGGAACTGGAACCTTGGCTTCAGCTGATGCTGATGGAAATGTGTGTATTTGGTCTTGAAATGTTGTGATTTCGAAAACACTAGAGTGCTTTATGATGTTGCTTTCTTTTTGAATTTCTTGTAAAACTATCGATAAATTTTCAAAACACAAGTTCGTTGCACAACAACTACTGTTATCCAATCACGATTTTCACTAGCATTGCTCCTCGTAGCAACATAATAACCAACAACATGCTTAAGCAATAATACATAAGCATTTCGCTCATTAATTATACCAAATATTTTCCAAATTCAAGCAACAAATGCTTCAACACATTATTCCACAGCAAATAACTTAAAATCTCACAAAATAAGCAGCACAAAGTTCAGAAAGATTTAGGTCCCGAACTCTCTCTCATCACCCGCAACGGATAGGGTCGTTGCAGCCCTTAGCAGCGGATTGTTTTGAGCCACCACCTCCGCCCTTCTCCAAATACTGCTGGTGATACTCCTCGGCTCTGTAGAATCGCTTTGCTGGTAGAATCTCGGTAACAATCTTATCCTTCAACTCCTTTTGCTTAGCCTCCATCGATTCATGTGCTAAACGAGCCTGCTCCTCATTGTAGTGGTATATCCCTGATCGGTATTGCGTGCCTACGTCAACTCCCTATAAATGAAAATTGGTTTTGAGTTTCAAATTTTGCTTCAAAAATGACAATCATGACCAGAATAAACTCCGTGATATTAAGAAACTAGGACAATCATATCGCGTTCACTTTAATGACCCAACGCAACATCTTATTATGATTTCATTTAGCCGATGGGATTTTCATGCAATGAAAGAGAATGAACAATCATATGGTGTTATTTCCTGTGTACTATAGTGAAAATTGAAATTAAACGAACTCATATCATTTCCTGTTTACGAGTTTAGAGAGAAAAACACAGAGAACAAAGGATTGGCAATCTTTAACAAAAAATAATAAGGCCTATTTTCCTAAGTTCAAAATTTTTGGTAAGGGTTAAAACAAAATTAGTACGGTCATAATATTTGTAAACGCACAAGTTGACGATTAATATGAAATTGCAAAAGTCGCAGCCGTAGTTAGTATTATCTAATAAAATGATATGTTTACTTCACTTCAATAGGTTTGCCAATAAAACTCGTTTGCAAATTGCAACACGATATACTATATTTTAATTTTATGCATACTTGTATATATCATCATTGATATTTAGAGCATTTATACATAAGAAATAAAGTAATTTTTTATAATAATATTAATTTATTTTCAACGTATTAATAATCTATTTATTACGTGTGAATACATATATAATAATATGTAAAATTTATATATACAACAATATATAAAAAGCTATGTATAAAATCTTGCTCAAAAAATATTACTTGATTTGACTCAAATAATCATACATATTGACATAGTAAATCCCATCAACTGTAGTACCATTCTTTATCCTTTTTATTTATGGATAGATAGATAGATAGATACATATATATATCATTTTTTTTTGCAAGTTGCTATTTTTTTATATTATTTTATTTACATTAACTACACCATATTCCAAAATAACGTCACCGTAAACTCTAACTTACACACACTAAATTAAGAAAAGTACACAAATTGTTTTAAAATGAGATAGTGAAAAATTAAGATACAAAATTTATTTAGTAATTAAAAAATCCGGGCATAAGAAAAACCTGACGATTAATAGTAGTCGGATCATGGCGGCTCCAAAAGAGAGAGAGCAGATTAGTATAAGGACAAACAGCCGGGTTGAATTGGACCCGAACCACCTCCACGTGCCCGGTCTTATCAGTGCATACCAGCTTATAATTCGGATCTGCCACGTGGCCCTGAGAGTACCCGACCTCGGTCTTCACCACGCCCTCCACGCGCTGGAACGCCAGCTCAACACCCCAGAAGCAACCCGCCCCGAACTGGGCCAGCTCCAGACCCGGTTGAACCGGGCTGTCCGTGTCCGGGTCGAGAGCCGGGTTCGTTTTCGTCTCTGCCATTGGAGGAGGAAGGGAATGTGAAGAGAGATAATGGAGGGGAGAGAGAGAGAGAGTGAGAGAGAGATTATGGGAACGAAAACCAACTAATGGGAATAGAAACGGAGGACAGAAACTTGGCATTAATTGCACCAACGCTCCCTTAATTGCATCATATTTAAGACACTAAAACCCAAATTTTGAACAAATGAAATAATGGGTCCATTGGCCTGAGTGAAAGGAATTCTGATCGCTTTAGCAAATGGTCTCAAGTTCGAGCCTTTGTAAATGTAACAAGGTCCACTCCTTGGCGTTTGAGTTTACCTCGAATGATTAGTAGTGAGTTAAAAACTTGAAGATATCATGGACAATAAAAAAAAAATATAGTCCTTACTAAATGCGCAAAAACATTTTGAATAATAAAAAAAACATATCAACTCATCCACAAATAATTGTCGCAATGTACATTTTGGAGTGTCAAAGAATCACTATGGATTTTTTACTTTTATTCTCAATCATTACCAAAATGAAAGCATTGACAATATTACCTTTATGATGATTATAAACTTGAATATGATAAAATTTAAGATTTGGAATTTTCTATATCATTCAAAATTTGAAAACTTATTCTTTCATTTTGTCTTAAACTTTGCAATTTGGAAATGAGATTATTATTTGTGGAAAGAATGAATAATTTATTTATGGGTAAGTTAGTTATTTATGATCATTTATATTGATTTCGTATCATACTTTTAGCAATTTATAATTTTTAAAATTATAAAAAAAAAAAAAAAAAAAGAGATTTAAAGGAGGCCACATAAACTACATTAGTGAATTTGGGGATAAAATATGTTACTTTTTAATATTTTGAAATTTACTATTGTCACAGTTGAAGCTATAGGTACCAAATAGAAATTTTGGTTGAAACTATGGCACTATTATCGTACGATTTGTGTAAAAAAATTTTGAAAAAAAACTGTGACAAAAAAAAAATATTATACTTGTGTCTCTTGTGAAGATTTTTCCTTCATATTTTCTTATAATAAATTATTACACCAAATGCCCTATTAATGATAGTTCATCCGAGATTTTGGAAATTAATCTTTGGAAAGTGGAATCTTTAATTTATTTAAACTTTTTTTCCCCTCTTGATTTGTCTTTATATTTTAGTATTTTGGAGTGGTTGGAACATTGACGTTACAGCTGCCTCGATACAGAGAATGGGATTTGCTCTCAATACAAGAAACTTTTTTATTGTAATAATTTACATGAATTTTTTTTATGAAATTATTATATTTTGATAACCAAATTATTATATATTAAGAATAATTTATTGTAGTTAATATTAATTAAAAATATTGATTATAATTTGTCCTCAATGTATTGCAATTTATTTTGAAAACACTACTGTAGATAAATAATTCTTGTATCGACAGTACTTCCCTGGGAATTGAATGACCACCTTCGTTTTTACAATATTTTTCTTCTAATTAGAGGAATGTGTATATTTTACATTTGTTAAATTTGTTTTATGTTAGTAGTATGTGCTCTTTCTTTTTACTACCAAATGTTTCCATAGCGCCGTGATCATGGCTAACATGCGTCGATTGTTGTAAACTAAACTATTTTAATACTTTTGTATATAATTTTAATTACTTTTTTAAACTACTTGTAGCAGAATATATTTTTTAGATGCAATTGAAGTTTCCCAAGTTACTCACTGCTACCAGTTGAAAGAGTCGACCATAATAAAATAATATTATGAGAAAAAAACAAACCGAGTATTGATCTCAAGGACTCTTATCGAACCCGGAAATCTTAAGAAATTTATAATCACTTATTCCTATCTTTAGAACTCACGTTTGGCTGCTAAACTAATTAAATTACTGTAACGTTCCAAAGTTTACAGGTAATTTTTTTTTTTTACTTTGTTAAATAATAGTATACGAGTTATAGTATTTTTCTTCTATTATATACGTAGCATACTAGAGTTTGGAAGTGCTGGACGATTTTTCGGGATTGTATTTTGGTCTTAGGAAGTGATTAAATGCGATTAAGTGAAAGTTGTAGTCGCAACAGCAGTCCACTATTTTGGGCAATATTTCACAAGCCGTAACTCCGATTAAGACCTATAATATACCAATGAAAAGATATTTCAATTATCTACAATATGTTTTGACAAAAAACCAATTCAAAGAGTCGATGAGTCAAAAACGAGCCCAAAGTATTCAGGACTGTAGTGGCAGAACATCAGAGTTCCAGTAGCCAAAGTGGCCGATCCGGTGACCTGTCTGCCCACCGTCTGGCGGGTGCCATATGGCAGATATGCCGGGCGACGGCGGGTGAATAGTGGGGTTGGGGTCCAGTTTAGTTAAAATCCAAAAAGTTGTTACTTTTCATACATACATACAAACAGCAGAAAACCAGCGTGAAGAGAGGGAAGAGAGGGGGAGGAGAGAGAAGCTCAGGATTCGTCGTGCTCGGGCCTTCGTCTGCGGAAAATAACGTATTCGGAGTCTACATCACGCAAGGAACAATTTTATGTAAGTTTTCTTTCTCTCGTTTACTTTACCTCAATTTGTGTGCCGAGTAGTATCGTAAAATAAAAGTTGACGAACATTTTCCTTACAACTTGTGGTTTGCTTATTATGTAAGTTCTATAGGATCCGACGTCATTTGATTGCTCATTTCGGAAGCCGAGCTTCAAGGCATTTTTGGGAAATTTCATCAGTTTTCGTACGTTGGTTGGCTTTGAGGTGAATATGTTTATTCCTCGCCATTGCATCTGTTACATGTTCATATAATCTGTATCGTCTTGTTATTTTATTGATGTATTCTTATTTTGCGTGCCAAAAAAAATGTTGAAATAAAATTAGGAAATGTATTTCTTATGTTGTATAAATCATTTCATATATAGGATCAAGGTCATACGAGTGGTGGAGCTCGGTTGGTATTTCGGGTATTGTAAGCGAGGCAATTCGGGATTGCAAAAGAAATGTTTCGATAACGTTTTTGGATACATTCGAGATATGGACAGATTCAAGACCTCAATAAATTTTGGAATTTTTGTTCGTATATTTAAATATTTTGCATACGGTAGGTTTCAAAGATGTTGTATCATTTTTCTTGTTTGAAAAATGACTTAGATAAATAAGTAGCATAATTATTTGGCTGGGTACTACTTTCGTTATATATATATATATATATATACATATATATATTTGAGGTGTACGGTGTTGGAAATTTATATTTGGTTCGTATACTTCAGTACCCAGTATACTTTAGTATTTATTACATTCAGATATTGCATTATTCTTAGTACTAATATATGAGATATGTCATTATCGTAGTTGTATATTTCGGGAGAACTTATAGATTTTACTGCATATTGTGAATATGTCTTAGTACCTCTTAGAATTATGACTATGAACTAGAAATGGGAACATTGGGGGTTTCGGTGCATTGCATTTGCATACATGTATTTTATACATTGTAAATTCCTATTTATTGTTTGGTTTAGAGTCCAACCCATATATTTTTTTTCTTTGTACATGAACTAACTCGATTTTTTAGGATTAGAGCGTGGTGTTGGCTTGCTAGAGGGGCATATATAGCTTTGGTGGAGTTTCAGTGTTATAGTCGAGTTGGATTCGAGTTGGTGGTGTTCTGAGATTTTATTTAGACATTTATTTTGTTTTGTACGAGTATGTAGCTTAATGGAATTATGTATTGGCAATATAGTATGTTACTTTCTAGATTATGTGTTATATATCTATATTGATGTGGACAACTGTAAGTATTAGATACATAAAATATACATATTAAGGCAGGATGTCGGGTTGTGGTCTGGTTTGATTATGGCATTTATGTGATTATTATTGTATCTTCTTTTCTTTCAGTTCATGTCCCCGGAGTTATGGGAATTCGAGGCATTGCAATTACGTTTATTCCTAAATTCTCATTGGTTGGTCCCGATATGAGAAAGATGTTGGCTAACAAATTAATAACAATTTATCATATATAAATTTCAACAATAATAATTAAAAGTAATTACCTAAATATGAAATATAATAAATTGGTTTTCTTCCATAATTCAACTAATTGATGATTTGCAAATAAAATTTGTCTAGAAAATATTTGATATTTATAATATGGTTAATTTCTACATAGTGTGTTATCGGAAGTTTATTAGACTCCATAACTAGACTTAGATAATTTATAAATTACTCGCGTATGTTAAAACCACTAGATTTTAGAATAAATCCATTTTGAATATTGCAACAAATCAAGAATATAATTATGCCATTAATTAAATAACGAATCAATAAAATAAATAATTCACAAATTTTTATTAACTAAGAGTAGCAAAATTTTCAAGAGGGCTCCTAACTTGTTGCTTTCAAAATCCGCACCAAGCAATCACCATCCGTAAACTTCTTACGAAACCAACCAAAATAAAAAAGAAACAAAAACAAATGAATGATAATGAGATGGCCTCTAAAACCAACCACACACAATAACCAAAATTTTCCAAGCCAAATAAAACAAAAAGAAAGAGAGAATAATAAAAAAACAAACAAAATGTGAATAATTGGTCCCGTTGCAAGAGTCATTCATTGCATAGATGTGTGTGTAGATAGAGAAGATGGATAGAGACATTATGTCTAAGCATATTGTTGTGCAGTTCATTGCCAATGCATTTTGGATACTAATTTTTAAATTATTAATTGACATTAATTATATAATTTTTTTAAAAAAAATTAAATAAAAATAATTATTTAATCTCTACCTTTAATTTTAAAATCATCGATCTGCATGTGTGCGGGTATGAGCTGCCCAACACCCATGTCGTGTAGCCCCCAAATCCATTTATATCTTATCTTCACACATCAGGATTTTGGGCTACGCGGCGGGGGTGCTCAACAGCTCCTGCTTGGAGATTCTGGGCTACTAATTTTTTAATCAGTAATTGAGATTAAATAATATTTTTTTCAATTTTTTTTTAAAATCCATATATTTAATATGAACCGCTACTTCAAAAATTAGCAATCCGAATGCTTTAGACATGAACTTCCCAGCACCACTGCAGTGTAGCTCCAGTTATTCGGGTTTTAGATTAATTTAAGAGGTTGGGTTGTTGTGTTCAAATTATCTATTATGTTCTCTATAATATGAAAATATAAGTATTTTATATTCTACTATTTATTATTTGAAATTTATCATTACACATAATTTCATCAATGATATTTATTTCAATTATATATTAAATATGAACAACTTTGGATGCGATAAAAAAAAAATGGTTATGTGCACAAATTATATGTATGTATATATACCATCTCATTGTCAATGGTAAATATTTTTCTTGAAATTAAAATGAGAAATATAGGAAAATTGATGGTGCACGTGTTTATATATATATAACACTAAATTGTACTAATAAACATTTTTTTCCCCAATCGTGTAAAGGCGCTGTGTTGGAGATAAAATGAACCACGTGGAAGAGATTAAAGTCGAGCAGAGAGAAAATGATAATTTTGTTTTTAGTTTATGGTTCTTTATATTTGAAATTTTATTTTGTTTATTTTTTATTTTATAAAATCATATTAGATAATTCGATGCACACTTAAAATAATTCGATGCAAATGCACTAAGAACATTCACAATAGTCTTTATCAGAATTTCAACCTTTTTAAATTTTCAAATATAAATCTCGATGGAAAAATGTGTGATATTAGTTTTTATTTTTGTCTATATTTCTAGAAAAGTTTTAGAATTGCTACAATCGATTTCTCAATAGTAAAATTTATCATCAACAATTTTTCTATTAAAAAATAATTTTTTTCCACCAAAACTAAAAAATTTGGTTAGGATTAAGAAACATATATTTTTATAATTTATTATAATATATATAATTATTCTAGTAATTTTTAACAAATTTTATACAACGATTGGTATGGATAATTTATAAAATATAAATCTTTTAAAAAGTAAAATATATAAATTAAATGGGAAATGTTGGATGTGGTTCTCTAATAGTAACGATTTTAATTTAAGAGGCCTTATTCAAAATTATGGGTAGATCCCTACATTTTAATTTACATACTTGGGTGTTATATTATCTACAATCCACTAGATAATAAGTTAATGGATTTTGTGATATATATATGACCAATGCTGTGCACCACCTTCACCCCATTTACCATATTTGTTTGATTACCTATTTGTTTACTGCATATACATACTCGTTAATCATATTCACGTGATGAATTCTTTTACTCGTGCTTCTCTATTTGCCCTAATGATTTCTTTTAGTGGGAAAGGTTCGAGTTGATTAGGATATTTGAGTTGTTCGAGTTAGATTTGAGCTTCTAAACTTTTTAATGAAGTTTGAGTTGTCCTCGAGTCCAACGTAAAAAAATTTGTTTATTTTCAAGCTCGCTTCAAATAATTACTTTTAGGCATATAATATAACTATTCATTTAAGTGTACTATGTGTAATCAATATAGACAAATGAATGCAATAAAATTATGAAACATTGTTGGACGATAGTACTTGCGCTGCTATGAGTCGCCTAGATGGTTCAAATATGTGCCTATTGGTCGTACTACCTGGCTATTTTCAAGTAAGGATTTTTTCCCTCTTTACCACCGCTATTTAGATATTTAAATGGATAAGTGATTTATAATCCGGTAGTTAATCCACATTCATCCAGTGACTATCGTAGATAGTTCAGAGATGTGCCTTGTTGTAATTCTACGATAGCTCGATTAGGGGTTTTATTGTACATATTACTTGGGATTTGGGAATTTTTTCATATTGCGTTTCAGGCTTCTTATCGTTGTGAAACTTGGTTTTATCAAATGATCATTGCTATGAGTATTTTGGTTTGAATGTCGAGTAGTATATATTGGATATGATCGTGTATCTGTATTTGGTGAGTTTTGACCTCCAGCAGTGGTGTACGAAATATTCTCTTCTGCAGTAGAACTTGTGATTATTCTATTGAAAGTGCAACTTGTTATGGCATAATGTATGTTTGTGCATCTCTAGCAAATACTTTATTTTCACTGATTATACGTAATGTATTAGGTCGGTTTTTATATTTGTATATTTCTAGTCTAGTTTTGTATTTTTTGTAATTTGCGCTAGACTGGTAGCGTTGTAACTCTGAGGAGTACGTTATAGTATTGGTTGGACAAATGTCGCTGTTGAACTTAATTGTACATTGAAACTTAAAAAAAAGGGGGGGGGATTGCTACTCGACATTGGCAAATTCAGGATTTATGGGTTGGGAGTCTAATCCAATCATCCTACGTAGAGGATTTTTTTTTCAAGAGGGCCGGGTTGTAAGGGTATAAAATATTTCGATATTTATATAGATATTTCGTGAAATTTTTTTGGTGAATTGCTCGCAAACATCTCGATGTGATATATAGCGAAGAAAAAATTGTCTAATTCTATATTTATATAATTTTATAGAGAAACAAATTGTAAACAATAGAAATAAAATTCAGCAATGGGACAACTTTGTAATTTTGATATTTAAAATTTAAATTTGTAATGCATATTTTGACTGCGTACAGAATTAGAATCACATGCCTTGCTCCCATGTGCAGCGGCAGTCCAACGCATGGTCCTTGGTCCTTTCTAAAAGTGATTAACTATTTTAAGCCATTGAATATTAGTAATTTAAATTCTTTATCCAAAACCAGAATAGGTGAAAATATTTAATGTGAGTATTTATAAAATCTTACAAAAAACATAAATAAATAAAAATGGAGCGGTATGATCACTTCCATTGGTGGCGGTTGATGAGCACGCAAGGATCAATGTTGTGCACCACCTCACCCCATTTACCATATTTGTTTGATTAGCTACTTGTTTGCTGCATATACATACTCGTAAATCATATTCGCCTGATGAATTCTTTTGCTCGTGCTTCTCTATTCACTTCAATGATTAGGATATTTGAGTTGTTTCGAGTTGATTAAGATATTTGAGTTGTTCGAGTTAGATTTGAGCTTTTAAACTTTTTAATGAAATTTTAGTTGCCATTGAACTTAACGTGAAAAATTTTGTGCATGTTCAAGTTCATATTAAATAATTACTTTTACACATATAATATAACTATTCATTTAAGTGTACTCTATGTAATCAATGTAAATAAACGAAAGCAATTGTTTACTCCTAATAATTTCACATAATAATTTTATTAGGATAAAAATTATAAATATATTTTTGATAATATAAAAAGCCTAGACAACAAACGTTTTATATACTAAAAATCTTGTAACATTAATCATTGTATTTAATTAATAACCTAAGATCATAAAAGTTTACTTAAACATGTTACAAAATTAAGAAATTGGTGTTATACGGCCTATTAAATAAAGGTCAAATGGCATTTCGTTAAAATCAATAAATTATTTTTAATAAATAAGTAATTCAAGAAACACGTGGGATGGTAAGAAAAGAAGTGAGCAAGCCTTGAATACGTGGCATGATAACGGTAAAATATAGAAATGGCGGTAAAACACTTATATAATCATATTTAATAGCAATCGCTGGATCAACTCTGTAAAGAAATTAATGGCAAAAAAAATTGCTAGCAGTTAAAAAAAGTTGCCAGCCACAAAGATCTATAAAAAGGCAAGGATATTTCGAAGACAAAGGACAACACATCCCATGGATAATTTCTTTTATCATGTATTTTCATTTCAAAGAGCAAGCGCAATGTAGCATAGGGTAGATTAACTTTACTCTCGCTGTAGTTCGAAACATCAATTGTAATAATTCCATATAAAGTTTGCAATAAAAGTTTATTGTTTAAATTTTATTTCTCGGTGCCTTAATTCATTTGAAGTACTTGAAGCTATTAAATAAATCATTAAGCGAAAGTATGAAGAATAAAATCCATTTTTTGTGAATTAATATGACCTATTAGAAGTTGGTATTTTTAGTTCAAATAGACAGTTTTGTGATAAATGATTAATAGTAATGAAATTATGAAACATTGTTAAACAATAGTGCTTGTGTTGACATGAATCACATAGATTGCTACTCAATATCAAAAAACATCTCCACGTGATGTATAGTCAAGAAAAGTTGTCTAACTGTATATTTACATGACTCTATTGGAAGGTAAATTGTGAATTACATAATTGAAATCCAGTGTAGGAGCAATTTTATAATTTCGATATTTAAATTCTAAATTTGTTATGCATATTTTGTCTTCCCTGATAATCATATAAATTTAGAATTAGATAGTTGCTCCAGTTTATGGCAGAAGTACACGAGAATGATAACAGATAGTGCTTTATAAAAAGTGACTAGGATTTTAAGCCACTGAATATTTGTAATTTAAAGTCTTTATCCAAAACTATAGTCGGTGAAAATATTTAATGTGAGTCTTTATAAAATCTTACAAAAAAGAAAAAGAAAAAAATTGGAGGGGTCCAATCACTTCCATTGGTGGCGGTTGATGACCACGCGAGGATCAATCACGTGGATAAAAGCTGCAACGCCCAAATGTGTTTAGCACGTGATCAGAGACAAGATCATGTGAGAATAGGACACTTTGTTCACTTGGCCCCCACCGGTTGGAATAAAGTGGGCCAAGGCCCAATACAGAAATAGTGTGGCCCAGTTGTTATATTGTAGCCTGTCGTGATCTGCTACTTATACGCCATATGGGTAGGGTGGCAATTTTACCCTCCAACCTGATTCGATCCTAT
>MKEJ01038040.1:0-12499 GCA_001753735.1 Embelia ribes
GGAATCAATAAACGAACCTACTACCATAAACTAGATGGATCAAGGAATAACATACTAAAATTTCGCTAAGAACTAATTGAATACCTACGTCAAAATGACATGAACGGTTTGTACATTCTGAATCCGAAATTAGTTTCCGTCTTGGTCTTTTTCTCTTCCCAGAAAGCTCGGATTTGGCTTTGGAATGAAACTAACTCTCTCCCTTCTCTACTTTGCTATAATGTGATCTAAATTTGGTAAAATAGATGGGATCAAATATTTTTTTTATAGCTTAATAAACCGCCGTGCATGTCAAATGGAAAAAAATAGGGAAATTATATTTTGATACTTAAGGTTTCAAAAACTTTACAATTTGACCCTATTATTTTAGGGCATTACAATTCAAAAGTTTCAGTTAGGCCATATAGTTTTAGGGCATTACAGTGTAGCATGTTCATAAGTATTTAAGTATATATCAAGTATTCATTCATGTTCATGAGCACAACTATGTTCATAATTATTCATACATGTTCATAAGTATTGTAACATGTTCATTAGGACAATGTATCGACCCTTTTATTTTAAGAAACTAAAGCAATAAGGCTTACAGCCTCATAAGGGTATAAGGAACACCCTGGGCATAAGGAATGCCGCTTCTTTTTTTTTAAGAACGGGCATAAAGACTGCCCCATTTTGAGACAAAGTAAAGAGAAACCATCCTAATTTTCCTTTGTAGGCATAGTCGAGATTTGTTCTCGCATGCATTTGTAAGTTGTAAGAGTAATCATGTGCATAAGCTGCAATCGTAAATATAGGCGTAGAAGGGATATGTTAATTGTAGGATTTGTTTGCCTACTTTACATTTTACAGTATAAACTATCTTTTATGCGTTGTATTATAATGATTATGTTCATTCACATGTTACGTACATGTTTATATACCGCATAATAGTAAATTTATCATAAAATTAACTTTTGACCCATACATTTTTCTACGTTGCACATCAATATTAAATTAGTTTTGTAAGTCCAGAGTTTGGCTCAACATATGCTTGATTGATGATTGCGATGTATATACAGGATCTATTTTGTAACTATGGGCTATTTGTAATAGACTATGATGTGTTGTATAATGATGTAGCGTTGATGAAGGTATAGATATAATCTTACTTATGAATGCTACGCGAAGAATATATGTATTCGTTCCTTCTTATTTCTTTTTGACAAACCCACAGCTTAATTTTATATAAGTAAACTATGGTGTTTACTGTTGCTTAAGTTGTATTAAGATGTTATACCTTATGTTTATGTACATATATGTTGGTCTGCTGCGTTATTTTTTCGTGTTATAGCTATGTGTAGTCAAGAATGGTAGAAATATGCATCTTTTTCCTTTCTTTACATATTTGTTGGCTTGTACCCTTGAGCTTTAAGGATGAAAATTCGGAGTGCAACAGGTAGGCATCAAGTTATAAGTTGTATTTTCTTTCTTTTCTTTTTCTTTTATCTCACGCACTGGAATCACGGATTTCAGGGCATGACAACATATTAGAACAATTCCTTTTTTTTTTTCTTTTTTCTTTTTTTGTATAAGTGAATAACAAAGAATGAATGTGGAATTTTCAAATTAAAGTATGCTGTAACAAAGAATGCATGTTCAGTTTTCAAATTAAGAAGGTTTTTTTTTGGGCTCAAATATTTAGTACACACTTTCTTGAGATAGAATTGCTAAGCTGTGCGTAGAGATTAAGCAAGTGTAGATGAAGGGCCAATATATAACTTGCAAGCTAAGCAAGTGTTCCTTCTAATCACGTTTCAATTTTAAAGAATATTGGTTCATATCTTTGTACGTATTTTGAAACCATAATAATCCGACAGTTATACGCTTAATAAAAAAATGTTGGTTTCGATGATATTTGTGTTTGGGAAAAAATAGTCATCTTTTTGCTTTATAATTTTTGTACATGCAAGTTTTAATTAAATGCAACACAACTTTGCTTAAAAGCACTTTACAGAACTTATTCGGTCTTAGATCTGCAGGCCATTTCTACGCCATATATAGTTGGGTATCCGTTGCATGTGCTTTATGCGATCTTCTTTCATAGTTTAGTAAATAAGAAAAAGAAAAAGGAGAGTATGTTGGTTTAATTAAGCTATCAAAGTACCTTTAAGGTTTTAACCACTTTAGCCCAAACATTGATTCCTCTTAATCTTTTGGGGTTAGATAAAAGATTCATTGTACTAATTTAAAATTGCAATGTTATCTTATGTCCAAGGTCTTGATGTTAATGTAAATGTGGAGGTACAATGATTGGTAATCGGGCCTCTGTACTTCAGAAAATATTGTCACATTATTGTGTATATCAAATTTAAGATAAAACAAATTTTTTGTATGCCTATGGCATATTATATAGAATTTTAATATAAACAAAACTAGAAGTCCACTTTCGTTCCAATTGTCTTCATTTTTTCAAGTTCTATTTCGTCTCTCCGATGTCGCTTGACTAAATCAATACTCGACATGATGAACACAGATAAATATGAGTCTTTTTGTGAACGGTCTAAAAGAGAAATGCAAAGCCATTATTAGCTCAAAGAAAAAGAGAAACTTATCCAAATGTCCCACCACTAAATTAAAGCAAAAGTAACAACTCTTCTGAAGACTGCATATGTAGTTGAACTTTTTGTACTAAGCTCACATGAATATGCGCATTGTTATGTAATATATATTGTTAAAAATCTTCAAGAGCTTTACTAAATCTATAGTTTCCAAATATTAATACCAGACTTGTATTAAATGAACTAAATTGTGCTATTTGACCAACCTTTTTTAGCCAATAAATATACAAAAATAGTAACTTTTTATGATTAATTGGTGGGCAGGTGGGGGTAGCCACCTGGCAACTCAATTTGTACATCTTTTTCTTTTGCCTCTATCTTTGGTTTGCACTTTTTCTTTAGATTAGATTATGTGTTATCCTGATTCAAAGGCTCTTTATTTAGTTGGATATAATGTCAGTGTTTCACTAATTACTCAACTTACACCGGTGGCACCACAATTATGAGAAACCAACAGATACATTCTTTACTAGTGTATATATGTCTAAGTGTTTTTTTTTATATGTATATATCTATTTATGAAAATTAAAGTTACTATTTTATTATTTTCATTATAATCGCGATAGGAGTCCATATTAATTTTTTACACATATCTGCATCAATTTTTTAATCCATTTTCGCTTCAATCTAACAACTAGAATACCTGTAGGAATAGTCAAATGGCCAAAAATAAAATCTCTACTTTAAAATGATTCTACACCAATCTTGAAAATATTATCCTAGCTAATAAATAATAATATTTAGAAATATTATTATGATAATATTCGCACCAAAACAATACTTAATCTTTCATAAAACTACTGAAAAAAGCATAAATACAACACGTCATATAAAAGAATAATAAATTTATCAAAAACAACATTATGAATGATCAAAACTAAAATGAAAATTCTACATATAACCCATGCATCACGTGGACTTCACTCTTGTTTTCTTAGAATTATTGAAATAATATATATCATTATCGATCTAAAAATATATATATAACAATAGATGATTCCTCCCAGAGATTTACTGTATGAATTCTACTGAGATTCCTAGGTAGAGAAACATTGTTGTGAGACATTTTTGGTCTGGATTTCCCAATTGAGAGTTGATAATGATTTGTGGGAATGCTTTAACGATTCACGTAGTCCACAATTTGTCCAATTCATCATGCATTTATAAATCCTCATGTTTCCTCTCAGACCCATAAAAATTTGAAGATTAGCAACTTTCTGATTGTTTTGGCGATTTAACTTATAATCTCGCTCTAGGTTATTGCAAGGAAAAGCCACGAGCCCTTTTTTTTTTCACCTGATGACTAAAGAAGCAAAGGCAATAGATTTTATTTTTTATTTATTATTTTTATTTTTTTCTGGAAATTTCATTTTCTTTCTTTGACCAATGGCAGTGTATTTGTTTTTTATCAGCACATTCTCTGTTAGCGTAAGGTCTTTTCTTGTTGTTGCTTTTAAACCTCCTTTTGTTTTTAGCTCATAAGCTACAGATTATTTGGATGTTCATCATGAAAGCTAAGACCTTTAAAACCTAGAAATAAGCTGGATGAATCTATCTTTTTCTTTGTTATGCTAAACCGAACTGTTAGTTAGAAAGCAGGAGTTCAACATACATATGAGCAGCGGAAAAGAGTTTGGTTTCATACCTTTCGGGTTCAAAATCCAGGTAGAACAACAATCGATAGCGGAATGTTCTACGAACTCCAAGTCCTAGAATAACCTTACGGTGGGATGGTGTTGCAAGAATCACCATTACTATTCCGCAGTCCAATATGGGTTTGTTATGTTTCAAATTCAAATACAAAAATCAATAAATAAATAAATCTGAAAGTAATTGTGATATAGCAAGATAATATCCTTTTATCATCCTAACAAGCTAATCGGGTCAAGCACCATCCATATGCGCCCAATTGGGTCAAGTCATGCATCTGAATGGCACATGTAAACCAACACAGAGCATCTTTGTTGAAATATTCAGCCCAACAAGCGCTAATCATCAAAGAGACAAAGACAATCTATTAGTTGAACACCTGTTGATTTGTGGCAGCTTTATATAGTTGAACATGTCTTCGTTATGGGAGTTGTCAATCTCAGATGTGGAAAAGTTTTGATTATTCGAAAACAGGCAAAAAAGATCTTGTAATTGGTGATGGCAATGGCTTGTTTACTTGTAGCTGTTACTGTTGGTGTTTTTGTGCTAACTAGCAAACTATATGATTTGAATCTCTCTTTTTCTCTCCTTAAGTGTTATATGGTTCACTGCGGAGTTATATCAACATAATTTGAGCCTTTTGTAGAACTCATCAATTTTAAAATACATTTTAAGTTTACAATAGTTCTAACTGTAGTGTGTTTTAGTTTGTTCAGCCATGCATACTGGGCAGAACCCTAAAATAGCTGAATATAATAATTATAGCTTTATTTATACATACGTCTGGAAGAAGTTGTGACATTAGCATTTCAAATTTTCTTTTTTCTTTTTCTCATTTTTGGAACTGGGAAGATTCAAGACTATGAACGTCATTATAATGGTGTGTTTAACCATAAAACCATTACAAAAATTGCCGTGGTAACTAAAAGTCAATGTTTGAAACAGGCTAATTATGGATTGAAGTTTATAATCCTACTTTGGTAGAACTTGAGATTTGGGTAACTTTACAAATTGCTTAGAGTTCGCATTCTTGTTATGGTCCATATAATGTAATCCCACCGTGAGTCATATTTTGTACAGATGCTGTTAGTTAGAGAATCAGATTAGTATTTTGTTTTTGCTAGAACCCTGATAATGAATTTTCTTGAAAATAACAGCCTTTTGAGGGACTGTTTCCCTTTTACTATTTTCATCACTTTCTACTAATTGCGAGATTGTTCTTCTCCCCAACCATTTGACTTAAAAGGGTAAACTTACGGTACTCTTCCTTTTAATGGAAATTGTTTTAAACGTAAGACTAGTGTCTTATGGTTTTTCAGCTTTGGACCGTATGGGATTTTTTGCTACAGGGGGTAGACAGTCTCGTAGATGTAGTAGTTGCGTAGGTGAAAAGGGTGGAGAGTAAATACTCTCGTCCTGTATGTTTGCTGTGATTGGCATTTTGTGAGAGAGAAGTTCTGTTTGGTAGGTCTCGTCTTTGTGTTTTCCGATGCAAAGGAGAAGGAAATCTCAAAGTAGATCCTTAAAAATGTTAAGAAGCTTATGTTGGAAGGCTCAACATTATGCCTTTTCCTTTTGGTTAACAATCATACATTGCATGTACATACATTCTACTGTTTAAAAATTTTTGGTGGACCCGCATAACTTGGCAAATGTCATTCTTTTCATCAACTGTCTTAACCACTCTCTACGCACATTTGTGGTGAAATGACACAAATTTACTTTTGGCTTTCCTACAGGAACTAAAATTTGGCCAGTTTTTCAGGACCTTTTATTTTGGATATCAATCAATAATTTATTTTATGCTCAATTGTTGTTTGCAGTTTGAACTTAAGACTGCACCTGCAGATTACCGATTTCCTACAACAAATCAGACTAGACACTGCTTCACCCGCTACATTGAATTTCACAGGCACTTTATATCTCTCTTTCCAGCTCTTCTTTATTTCAAATAACATTTTGATCTGAGGGCATTTTATTTGGCTGCTGGCAATTCTCTTATGAGCTGGAAAATACTTGTTTTCTTTTGGTGGATAGATACTTAATTTTTTCGATAAATAATAAGCAGGTGCTTGGCAGGAAAAGGAGATGAATCTAGTGATTGTGTAAAGTTCGCTAAGTACTACCGGGCTCTTTGTCCTGGTGAATGGGTGAGAGAGCCTTTTATTTTTAAACTTACTCTTCTTGTTTTTCTTGGATTTAATGGGTTCATGCAGGGTTTGAAGAGTATGAATTGTGTTAATAAGCTTAACCAAATTTCCGTTGAGCACTTCTGTTTTTGACTGATTACTTGCTGAAACTTAAAAAAAAAAAAAAGAGGCGGGAACTTCTGATTAAATTCTTTAGTGGTTATGCTATTTGACTCATCTTATAATCTGAGCTTTATTTTAAGTGGTATCTGGAGATGTTTTGAGTCTGATCTATCACCACTCTTTTGGTACAACGAACTAAATTGAAAACGGAATGCTTTTAGTTGTGTAAAATTTACATGTTTTATTAGTAAGGAGCATTTCTAAATCTAACCATTTAGTCATTCCAACCCACATCCAGATTTTCCCCCTATTTATGAGGTGGGAATTGAGCAATTTACTGTTATCCAAGAGAAATCTAAGATTTGACATTCCTATCATCTCAATTATTTGCTGGCCTCTCAATTAGCCTTCATTCTTCCCAAAGTTTATCACCCCATTCCCTTAAAGTATTTGTATTGAATTAATATTCAAGTTATATTCAAGTTATACTAAGCATCTCTTTTTTATCTCTAATTCTGTTCATACTACAAGAACATTGATATGTTTTGTTCCCATTGACATTAAGATGCATTGGGTACAATGGAATGGGTGGGAACGGAATTCTTTGTAAAATTGGGGGTTTTGGTGGAGAGGAGTATCATGATGGGAGAAGAGGAATGGCCAAATCCACGTGAAAAAGGTTGATGAGAATTAGTGAAAAAAGTTGGAGTATCATGATAGTGAGAAATGCTCCTCTCTGCTAAAAAAAACATGAGGATTGTATACTACAATCTATGGGTACGTTGATAGTTTGTATCATTTACATGACATTGGCTCTAAAATCTCTACTACATTGGATATTGCCCACATATATTGACCTTAATCTCCACAAATGTACTACCATAATCTTAATACATATTTTCTCATAATAGTATGTACAGAATCCTTAAGGGCTCATATGGTTCAAGGGAATTACAAATGAGTAGGTAGTACACTTGTAATTGATGTCTTTTTAAATGAATTAACTATAATACATATTCGTTGCAATGGAGATTATCTCACTTCCCAAATAAGATTTTCAAGTTGATCACTTTTGTTCTAACAATTACTGGTTGTTCTTGTTCCTCAAGCTTCGTTGTATAAAAGTGGATAATACCTGCCTGTTTACAGAATTCAGGTTTCTTTTCTTTCTGGGGGTCAGTTTTGCTTGTTTGGGGTTTTCTCTGGCTGTTTGTTGCTTATTTTGCAAATAAAGTTGTCGGTTACTGCCTAATGTTTGGTTGATATTGGGTTTAGATAGTATGGGATTGTGGTTTTAAGACCTAGATATTGATACGACGCTTGGTCTGTGATGACTCTGGTTGTTAAGTGCTGGGCTTAGGATTAATGGCTTTTGATTTACTGAGATAAGGCTAATACATGTTGGAAATTTAGATATTTAACAAGAAGGCTCATGTATATTGCTGGGGCATAGGGTTAGTTCTGCTAACTTCTTTTTCCCAACTAAGGCCAGTTTGGGGTGGGTGTTTTTGAGCTGCTTTGGCTTCTTCTTTTTTTTAAACTGGAAACAGTAGCATGTTTGGTAACATATTAAGCATGTGCTTTTAAAGTCTATTGCTGCTTTTTCAATGGTGCTTTTGGAAGTAACCCAAGAGTTGTTTTTAAAAGTTGCTTTTGTTTTTCTTATCATTAATTACTAACATAAACTCAATTATATTTTATTCATTACTAATACATTCCTCGAGGAGATGGTTTGAAGTTTATATGGCATTTGATTATCATAATTGTTCCATGTTTAGCGTTAATTGATATCGGTGGTGTTTAAACCCCCAACTTTAACTTCTATAAATTAGGGTCATGCACACCTCCGTTGCGACTTGTGGGTCACGGGTTCGTTCCGTTGAAAATCACCTATCTAGAAATATGGGTAAGGTTGCGTATAGCAGACCCTTCCACACCCCGCAATGCAGGAGTTTTGTGCACTGTGTCGTCCATATATATAGTAATACGTGCCTACTTTTGTCTTCTTACATTAAAAAGTATCAATTTACCAAACATCATAGTACTTAATAAAGCAACTTTTAAATATTTTTTACCAAACACTGATTATACCTACTTTTATAATCAACTTTTAAAAGCAGTTTTGAAAAACAGATTTTGATAAACACCAGTATTTTCAAACTCGGCCTAAATATTTGATTACATATGACTTGTAACCAAGATCTCCACTTTCCGCCTTGAATTTTCAAAAATGTAAGTACTTGAATTGTACTCTCCAACACATAATGGTAGAAATTGCTAGCGTGCATTTGGCTTCTCTTATTAACGTTAAGTTTTGGAATCGAATGAATAAGTAATATGGGTCGAAGTTTAGACCGCTCTTAGTAGTTCTGCCTATGCAGGAAAGAGAATATTCTGTCACCACAGAACAAAGAGTCGATCCTCTCTCTCTCATGAGTGAGTTGGATTAAAGAACAATCCTCTCAATTGTATATCGATTTCTTTGATCTAAAACCAAAGCCACATGTCAAATAACTATTTCTTGACCTGTCTTATGTTTTCTATTGGAATTTAAACTTGGGGGAAAATGAAAAGCAACACTGGAGAACGAATGTGACTATCTATCTCTGGAAACACTTTCAATTTTCTGGTTCTGAGAATCATCACCAAATTAAAATGGAAAACAATATGAAGACATGTAAAAACATGCAAATAACTCAGTGAGAACTTTAGAACTTTAGATCTTTGTCAAGCAACCACATGTGCATGAATAGACATCCTTGAAACTATCTGCATTAATTCATTACTCTTTTGAACATTAAATTAAGTAAATGAATCTCATTTATGCAATTCTGTCCTTCCAATGTCCCTCCTCATATGCATTGTCCGAGCATAGTTGTATGTACCATTCCTTATTTTGTGTTTTTGCATTGATTATTACAGATTGAGAAGTGGAACGAACAGAGGGAGAATGGTACTTTCGCAGGGCCTCTTTAATCAAAGATCCGATGATCACCCTTTATTTTGCATGGTAATTTCATCTAGCCAATGCAACTAAGTTGAGTTTGAAGCTACATTTTTGCTTCTCTTTGGGGCTTGGCGATTTAATAAAAGATTTAAACTCCCATCTTTTTTTTAATTATTCGCACTCAATTACCTATTTATTTGGTACAGTGTGTTTTGACTATGTCAAATAATCGTCAAATCTTAGTAGGCTTCCCGGCTGGAAATTGAAAACTGGGTTATAAATTTATAATGAATTGGGGTTTTTTGTTTTTCGTTCTTTGTATTTTCCATTTTGGTTTTGGCAGTCTTTTATTAAGTCTTCCCAATTCTTTTTTCTTGCTTGTGGCTTTTGTGTAGGCCAACTTGTTTCCTATGTTCTTGCCTATTCGCATAGGGATTGTGATTGTGTTTTCATATTGTTATTTACATAATAGATTCATCTTTTTCGTTGTAAGTAACAGAAAAATAGAGCAAATTACAATTTGCCGCATGAGGAATCTGACAATTTCCGAAAAGCCATCCTCGAATTTTTCAGCCAGTCAACTGTTTATCCTCCCGACCCATTGTACTTGAAAAGGTGTGATGTCCAAATATATGCTTTTCCGTCATATATAGAAATAAAACTAAAAAGAAGGAAAAAACGATGCTTCCAATATCCACCAGCCTAACTAGAAAGAAATGTTAATAAGTACTCCTACGTCGTTCCACGCTACACTATAACCTCTCTTTCAATGTAGTCGTATTATCAACTCAAGCTACTTTTTTATTTTTTGGTTTTGTGTGTGGGTTCTTCTGAATGCACTTTGAAGTTCGATAAATCTTCTCATAGTAACTCTTCGTTCGAGTTATTGTTGGGACTATATAATCTTCAGACTACTGGGCTAGGTAAGAGTACTGAAATTTAGTTAATTTTGGGAGATTCTAGTTACCTTCGTATTCTTTTGTTAGATTTTACAAAATAAATCATCTGAGCTATAGTTGGAAGCTTTTGAATGAGCAACATGCTACCTTAATGTTACATTAGCGCTAAAAATCCGGAGAAGGTTTAATTAAAGGGGTCTCTTAACACCTATTGAAAATGTGTGATACTGAGGATTATTTTTTGTTGACAGAAACAGAATTTTATATAATAACAAATTATAAAAATAAAATTTTTAATTACACATACTAGATTATGTATATGTGTTTTAGAAATAATTCATCAGCTGTTGTAGGGTGGCACAGGCATCGGATTCACCGGGTCACAAACTTCCCAAAATGATGCATCATATTTGTGATGGCGGGAGAGGAGTGTAACACCCATTTTTTTAATGTTATTGTAAGTAAATTATTTTTAGTTACATACATAGAATTTTGTAATAAAAAATTTTAATAATAATTTTATAATTTTATTTAAAAAATTATATTTATGTGACTTAAAAAATTTCCTTACCTTACACTAGAATAAAGGATGTTTGACACTTGATTATGTGATGGCTACTTTGTCGACAATTCCAATGTTAATGTTCCTTTTATTTTATTTATTTTTATTAGGTTTCGAAGAAAACGCAATCACTATCGTTATTTAGTTGACTAAAAAATTATTTCTGAAAATAAGAGGCATGCTAAGAAAAGGTGTTGCGCATGCCAGGGAAAATGTCAGAGGAATAAAACGATGATCAAGACTTAATTTGGAAATGATGAAACTTTTTAAAATTTGTTTTAAAAGTTGTATTTTATAATTTTAATATTTGATAAATAAATTTTAAAAATTATTTTGATAAGTAATGTAGTATTTGATAAAATTATATTTTTTTATTAAAAAAAGATAAAAGTAGATATATATGGAAAATGTAATAAATATAATTGAAGTTATTATAATAATTAATTAAAAAAAATTGAAACAATTTTTCACAATACTCTTAAAACTGATTCCAAAAATATCCTTAACAAAGTAAGTAGCAGAAGTAGATTATTGAAAGTATATACTTTAAAGTTAATCAAACATCTCAAACTATAATTTTAAAAAAAATAGAAGCAGACAATAAAAAGTAATACTAAACTAACCGTAACTTTTTAAGTTTTATATGTACATTTATAAAAACAAATTTGGATCTGCAACTCTATTATGTAGATTTTTTTCATTAATTTTTTTTAGTCGAGGTAGGATGTCAATTGGTTCAATCCGAACTAAACCAAACCAATAATCAAGTTATTCAATCCAAATATAAACTAAGATACATTTCAACTCAAACTAAACCCAACCCAAAATATTTTCAATCCAATCCAAAACCAATTCAAAACCAAAATAAATTAAACCATAACCCAAACCAACTCAAACCATTTCTCTTTTCAATACCAAACACATTTCTTTAATAAATTTTTTGTATATATGTAAGTTATTTGTACACTCAAATATGAAATAATATAAATAAAAATACATGTGAAATATATATTCTAACATTTGAAAACAATTTTTTTCTTTTACTAAATTTAAATCGTTCAATAAATTCATTCCAAAATCGAGAATTACATTCAGTTTAAAAATATACTATATGTATAATAAATTTAGATTCTCTGTTAATATAACTAATTAATTATATCACATTTATTTTCACTAACTGTATATAGAGAGAGAGAGACAAATGAGATATATAAATGCATACAACGCTTATGATATATATATATATATATATATATATTCTATGAGAGACACTTCTGATATATATAGAGAGAGACACTTCTTTGAGAGACGCGCTTCTGTTATTAAGAAGATGTAACGTCCCAGAAAATTTGAATAAATTTTTTTGTTTTAATAATAATATTAATTTTGTTAGTTAATATTATTATTATTATGTTGTATGTGTATGGTGTAGTTTTAGTAGTATTGCATAGACGCGGTACATATTACACATTTTAAATATGTAAAACGGGAAATAGACGCTTAGTCAAACATGTAAGATTCTGCTTCATCCGGAAGGTGTTCGACGTGCTTAGGGCATCGGACACAATCCTCCAAAACTTCATTTTTTGGAC
>MKEJ01038048.1:2830-14260 GCA_001753735.1 Embelia ribes
TATTCCTCATTTACTCTAGACCTTCTTTAGTATACCTACATGCCAAATATGAGTATTTACTAATAATAATTTTCTAATAATGAGTTCATGCCAACCGATGAAAGCAAAAGCACATCCAACCATGCTTGTAATTAGCAAATAATATATATCCACATATAAAAGGTTGTATATACATGCATTAAGGTCACATGTTATAGCAAATCAATCATAGTTTGTGTTCTTTCTACTCGAAAAGTGACAAAATGAGAGGAGAAAGAGAACCAACCTCTTCCAAGTATGTCTCAATATGGACAAACTAAGAATACATAGAGAGTTGTAATTTACCTGCAGACTATTATTTACATAAACAACAAATATATTCATCTGGTTACATATTGTGCGTTCATATTTTCCTTAATAACAGAATCAACTCACAAAATCTAATTTTATATATTTTCTTTTATAGTTTCAATGCTTTCTCTTAACTAAACATTCAAATTATACTTTTTTAATTTGAAATTTCAGTCAAAGGATACCTAACAGAGAATACTACTATCGTGCACTCATTTTACACAAAAAAACAAAAATGAATATCATGAAATTTAATGATATGATAAAAGCTACTAAGAAAGACATAAAACAAGAAATATGCATTATTATATTCAATATTAGACAAAACTAGGAGAGGGAATAAATGACTTACCTGTGATTGAATTTTATTTTTTCTGGGCTTCACTTTTGATTTTGTGGGGATAGAATAAAAGAGGCTTCACTTATTTATAATGGTATTGACAAAGAAGGAATTTTTTTTAAGAACGGTGATTGACGGTATACTGAAAAATTTAGTAGGAAAATAAAATAAAAAAGTTTTCATGAGAAGGCTATTTAAATTTTTTAAAAAGGGTAAAATTAGAAAATATCAAATAGACACATTTTTGGGTACAATTTTCATAATTTAATATATCCATCCCCTCTCCTCCCCTTCCCTCTCCTCCAAAATATTAGCCAACTACAAACAAATTTAAAATTTTCTCTTTCATTTCCTCCCCTCCTCTCACCTTCCATCCAATCCCAGACCTTCCAACCAATCATGCTCTTAGGGCATTTCCAACAGTTCCCCTAGATCTAAACCCCTAAAACTTTAAAATAAAAAGCCTACAGTGTATTGAATTATCAGTTATACATATTCTGCCCATCAGTTTCCCTATCTAAAACCTAAAAATATTAAAATAATTTATAAACTCTATTCTCTCCCCACACTCTCTCTCTGAAGATGCAACTTTATCACCTTTGTTTAGTTGTTTCTTTTGCTTTTCTGCAACTATTTCCCTTCAACAGTCTTATCTCTTCCTCCCTCTACTATAGGTGTTTTCCATCTCCGCCTATATATGCAATAGATCGACAATTTAAGGTGATGGCCGGAGGTGGCAAGCGGTGGTTATGCAACAAAAATACTGCAGGGTGAAACAATCGATATACAAGTATGTTTAATAAAATCGATGAAGAACCTACTGGTGAAGAGGGGAAAATGAACTTGTTTAATATTAAATAATAATATTTGTAGGGTTGGATGGTGAACAGTACCCCTCTTCAAGGCGAGTACTGTAGCTAATTTCTCTATGTTAGGAGTAGCGAATAGTTATACATACACTGATGGTAACTTTTTTTCAATCCAAATCCCAAAACTTTTGCTGGATCATCAATTATTTATGGTTGTTCAGGAAGTTGTGGATATCTTTTTGCCCCTACTATGGCTACTTCTTTAGTTGTTTTCACTTTTGCAAGTACATCTTCTGCTATTTATCAATCCCCACCTTGTTGGATTATAAATACCGGTGCTTCTCAACATATGTTTTGTCATCCTCTTATTACTATAATTTCTTATATTGACAATAAATCTTCAAAATTTGTGAATGTTGCTACAGGAAATCCTATTCCAGTTGCCGCCGTAGACTTCATTGTCCTATCACCCTCTTTAATTTTAAATAATGTTCGCTATTTATTGGATTTTAAAAATAATCTTCTTTCTGTTAGCCAACTTTCGAAAGAACATAATCTCATAGTGTTCCTACTTCTTATTATGATGTTGCGCAATATGCACATTGGCGTGATGTTATGAAGTCTAAACTTCGAGTTCTTGAAGATAATCAAACTTGGTCTTTAGTCTTCTTACCTGCGAGTAAGAAGCCCATTGGCTGTAAGTGGGCCTACAAGATTAAATTATGGGCTGATGGATCTATTGAGCGCTACAAAGCTCGTCTTGTAGCCGAGGATTTTACAAAAGTAGAAGGACATGATTTTCATGATACATTCACCCCATTTCCATTGCTAAAATGGTTATTGTTTGATGTTTACTTGCTATTACTATTGTTCGCCATTGGCAACTCTATCAGTTGGACGTTCATAATGCTTTCTTACATGGTGACTTTGATAAGGAAGTTTATATGAATTTGCTTCCGAGTTATGCATGATAAGAGGAATCTAGAGTTTGTCGACTTCATATGCCGATATATAGGTTGAAATAGGCATTGCAAAATTAGTTTTGTAAACTTCTTCTGTACTTAATTATGCTAGTTTTAGACAGCCACGTTCGGATCATTTACAATTCACTTGTATTGTTGGGAATTTGTTTCTCTTAGCTCTTGTCTATGTGGATGATATTCTTGTGGTTGATAATGATCTACGTAGTATTTTTGCCGCCAAATAAGTTCTCGTCGACCGCTTCCACATTAAAGATTTGGGGGCATTGAAGTATTCTTTGGGCTTGAAGGTTGCTCTTTCTTTGTATGCTATATTTATTTCACAGCGTACGTATGCATTAGATATTCTTTCTTATTCTTGACAGTTGGATGCATAGTCAATGTATTTTCCCATGGAGAAAAATCTTCATTTTTGGCCCGAGAATAAGGCCTTATAAATAAAAAGAAACACAAAAACGGGTTTAATTATGATATAACTGTAAACTAGGGGGACCAAATAGCAATCCAGTTGAAAATGACTGAGAAAGTCAATTATCTTCTTTCCTCTTACTTTTTATCATACGCTCAAATCATTCTTACATTAACAGAGAGAACATAGAGAAAAGGGAAGAGAAGAAGAAAAAAAAGGGTAACACAAAACCCTTCGATCCAAGAGACAAAATACACCGCGTGACAATTAAAACGAAGAATACATCGTGTGACAATCAAAATATGGATTCGGACTCCTTGTCTCATTCTCCTCATTCTATTCATTTTGACGTAAGTATTGTACCCTATTTCTTTGGGTTGTTCATACTTGTTCCTATTCAAATTCAACAAAGTGTTGTAATGATGAATTAATGATTAAATAGTAGTTAAGGATAAGAATTATTGTTCAATTTTTGTTGTAGGCTTGTGTTTCGTTGATAAGTAGTAGATGAGAGGGTTAGGGATGATTTCCAAGCTTTTCAGAGAAATCATTCGTCGTCGTATAAGGTACGTTGCGGAGGATTGATTTAATAGTAACAAAAGTCATGATTTAGTCGTCTAGACATATTTTATTATCAAATTACAATTGTTGTTGGATAATTTGGTTGAGTTGGGTGATGTTTTGATCGTACTTCATAGATGAAACTCGTATTTGGGATGAAGAGAATTTCATCCGGATGAAATGGCTTTGGTCCAGACGAGACACCATTTCATTTGGAAGAGTTCTCCTTATTATAGATTGGATGTTTTATTTTGTGAATAATTGGATGAAAACCTTTATAGTAATAGGATAAACATGTCGAATATTGAAAAATAGAAGATGGAATATATTTATATTTTGAATGTCGTTAGTCACGGGAGTATGTTTATTCCGTGCATTGTTGTTGGGTATTAGACTGTCCGGGAGTTGTGTTGGTTCTGGTGGTTTAGTACCAACTTTAAGCGGGTTCCATGGGAACTTAGGATAGGGAGGGCCATCCAAAATACCTTTACGCTTAAAGTCTAGGGTTACAGTACCTGACTGGTTGGTTGTGTTGGAAGTATCATTTTTTTATATTACATGCTGTTTGATTTATATTTAGTCGTATTGGAAGTTTTGTTTTCTTTATATTACATGTAGTTCGATGTATATTTAGTGAAACTGGGGATGTACATAAATAATTCATGTTTATTTGCTTTATGAATTATGTTGATTTAATTGTTATTACATCACTATTGGATATATACCTAACTCATATATGTTTGGTTGCATTTTGTTGCATTGTTTTTCTTATAAAATGCCAAACAGAAACAGGTGAGGTCGATCATGGGAAATAGGTTTAGATTGATGCTAACTTAACTATAGCGATGTCTGGAGAATTTACGCCTTTTTACTTTATTTGTTTTCTAGACCTATGTAGGCCGTTGACCATAGCTGTAAACTTTGATATATTTTTTTTCATATAAGAAGAGGTCAAAACATGATAAAAGATTGGATGATGTTTATTTTTGTTGTCGTTGATGTTTTATGGGGATGTTTTAGATCTTGAATAGAGACTTTAAGTGCGGTATTTGTTTCATATCATTGTTATTTATTATTTAAAAAATGTGGGTGTTACAAGGTGGTATCAAAGCTCAAGGTATAAGATAACCTTGGGAGCTATAGGTTGTTGGGCCTATCGGGTATGAAGCCTCGAGTGAGTTGTATCTAGAAGATCGGGGTAGGCATCTAGGAAACTTGGTTTCCTTAGATGCCTTGTGTGCCTTTTTTGTATCAATCTATGTTGCATTGTTTTTCTGTACATGTTTTTACATTTTAAAACCGATAGCCTATTGTGATGGATGTCGACACGTAGCTCTATGTTGGATAGATAGGAGATGCCTTGTAGGCCTAACATGGATCTCTATTAGTGGACGAAGTTAACAATACATTATTTGGGATTTGCATACTGGGTTTTTCTTACATATATAATGCTAACATGGGATTGATTATTCCTTGATTTTATCTTATAAATGGTTCGTAGAAGACGTGGTGGACATAGACGTGGAGATTATGGAGGATGGAGTAGTCAGGGCGGGGAACAAGCAAATCCTCCCCTAACATACTCTGAAGAAGAGGTCGTATCAATAGAGGTTCAGAGAGAGACTTATGCAGCCCTTGCAACAGTGGCATGAGTAGTTAGGGTCACCCCAGTACTCGTTATGGTGAACATGCCAAAGATAGCAGCCATTGCCTTGGTAGTTAAGGTGAAGCTCAAGACAATGGATGTTAACTATACTGAAAATCCGACTGTTGGGGCTCAGGCTTTGAGACCTCAGAAGGAGATTGGCAGGGTCGTCGCTCCTATATTTCGTGGAGGTGTAGATGCAGAAGGAGTGGACACTTGGTTATCAAATATGGAGCATCATTTTCGCGTGTTGGGGTTGACCAATCAGGCATCTATGGTGAGGACAACACTGCATTTCTTGCGGGATAAGGCAGTCGAATGGTGGAAAAGGTATGCTGGGATGTTTGATATTGGAAAGTTGACTTGGAAGGGGTTTAAGGATGTGTTACTGAATAGATATTTCCCACAATCATATAAGGATAGAAAGGTACACGACTTCTTAAATCTGTATCAGGGTACTTGGACAGGTGTTATTGTATTCAACGGACTTCATGACTATGGCGAAATACACAAAGGCTTATATACCCATAAAGGTGGACAAGATTAGATGGTTTGTAAAGGGATTGCGACCCTATATTTGCCGGTAGTATCTGTAGTGAGATTGAATACATATGATCAGAAAATAGCTTTGGTTGACGAACAAGAAGCTATTGATCTACATGAAATGCAGATAAAGGAACAAAAGAAGGAGCAAACTTTGGGATTTAGTCAAGGGCAACAATTGAAGGGACAACCCAATGGACAAGGTAGATGGAAGCAGGAATGAGATGATAGGACTTCGCATGTTTAGGGGTAGACAGTTTAGAGGACTTATAATACTGGGACTGGGTCGATGAGTTAGGGACAGAAGTCGTGTCATAAGTGCAAATTGGAGGGAAATCTTATACAGTATTATCCTTAAATGAGGTGTAATAGATGTGGGGCGATGGGGCTCACGCAGAGCGTTTGCTCGGAGGCAGTTATACAAACTCTCACTTACTTAATTTGTTTCAACCCAGCCTGCTAGTACAATGCCAACACCACTTATTGCATCAGTTTACTCAGGAGTGGTAGAAAATCATAATGGTTATCATAGGAGTGGAAACCAAGCCGCAACATCTACTTTTGCGCTAGCTACACAGATATGTATGCCCTTCAAGAAGTCCCTGCTACTCCAGCAAAGACATCCGTCATTCGAGGTATTCTGTTATTTTAGTTATTTTGTGAACGTGTTTTGTTTAACACTGGTGAATCTCATTCATTTGTTGTGGTAGGGTTAGTCCAATCATTGGGGTTGAAACTAGAGTGTCATGAGTCTAATATGATAGTTGATACACCTTTGGGTATTGAGGTAGCTTCGAGGTTCTTATATCATCGTTGTTCCATTCTGATTTTCAGTCACAAATTCGAGTATGATCTAATTGTTCTAGACATGTCTGAATTCGATATTATTCTAGGTATGAATTGGTTGTCAGCCAATCTTATCATGATCGGGTATGACCATCGTTAGCAGTGATAGATGATGTATTAAGAGAGTTGCGTCGATCGTTATTAACGATGCATCCATATGGAAACAAGATGTACCATGATTTGAGTTGTACATACTGGTGGTCGAGTTTAAAGAGGGATATCGCTCAGTTTGTAACACGTTATTTAATGTACCAGTAGGTCAAGGGGGACATGAAGAATATGGGTTGTGAGTTGGAACCACTTGAGATATCGAAATGAAAATGGGAACACATTCGATAGATTTTATTGGTGGATTACCAAGGTCGAAAAGAAGAAAGGACACCATGTGGGTTATTATTGATTGGTTAACGAAATCATCACACTTCTTACTTATGAAGAAGGAAGGCAGAGCATAAGTGTTGTCGCCAATGTATGTGAAGAAGATCATTTGGTTGCATGATATACCCTATACCATTATATCCAATCGAGATTCGAGGTTCATATCGTAATTCTAGGATGGTATGCAGAATGTCATGGGCACGAGGTTGATGAAGAGTACTTCCAATCATCCTTAAACAGATGGGCAAACCGAGAGGACCATTCAGACATTGAAAGACAAGATACGAACATGTGTGCTTGATTTCGGGGGAAGTTGGAAGGATCACTTACACCTAGTCGAGTTGGCAAATAACAATAGTTACCATTCGAGTATTGGGATGGCACCATTTATGGTATTATATGGTTGGCCATGTAGATCTCTGATATGTTGGATGGAATTCAGACATTCGCTATTGTTAGGATCGGATATCATTCAGTAGACATCAAAAGTGGTAAATGTGGTCAGACAGAGATTGGTGATGGCGCAAAGTCATCAAAAGAGTTATGTTGATAAGAGAAGACATCCATTATCCTTTGATAGGGGAGACCATATGTTCCTCAAGATTTTTCCTTAGAAAGAGGTAATACGATTTGGGAAGAAGGAAAATCTATCACCAAGATTTGTGGGACCTTTTCAAATTTTGGAGAAAGTTGAAAATTTGGCGTACAGACTGACTTTACCACCATAGCTAGAGAATGTACACCTAGTCTTTTATGTGTGATGTTACAGAAGTACAAGCTAGATCCATCTCATGTGATTGAGTATTCTAATTTGATGGTGGAGAAAGATGTGGTGTATGAAGTGTAGGCAGTAGGTATTATAGGTTACTAAGAGAAGGTGCTACGAGTAAAAGTGATTCCTCTGGTTTGTGTACTTTGGAAGTATCACAAGGTTAAGGAGCGAACTTAGGAACGTGAAGAGGAGATGCAGAACAAGTTCCTAGCACTATTTATAGGTATGACTTAAAATTCGGGAACAAAGTTTTCTTTTTCTAGGGGAGAACTGTAAGGCCCTGTAAATAAAAAGAAAACAAAAAAGGGTTTAATTATAATATAACTGTAAACTAGAGGGACCAAATGACAATCAAGTTGAAATTGAATGGGAAATTCAATTATCATCTTTCCTCTTAAGTTTAATCGTACGCCAAATTATTCTTATATTAACAGAGAGAATAGAGAGAGAAGGGGGGAGAAGAGAAGATCCAAGAGGAAGAATACATCATATGACAACCAAAACGGGGATTCAGATTCCTTCTCTTGTTCTCCTCGTTTTGACACATGTATTATCCTTATTTCTTAAGGTTGTTTATACCCGTTCTTGTTCAAATTCATTAAAGTGTTGTTGTAAAGATGAATTAGTGATTAGGTAGTCGTTAATGATAAGAATTGTCATTCAATTTTAGTTGTAGGGTTGTATTTGGGTGATAAGCAGTAGAGGAGATAATTGGAGGTAATTTCTAAGCTTCCGGAGAGATAATTCTTCGTTGTATAAGGTACGTTACAGATGATTAATTCAATAGTAATGAAAGTCATGCTTTAATTGTTTAGATGTATTTTATTGTCGAATTACATTTATTGTTGGATGATTTGGTTGAGTTGGTTGATATTTTGGTCATACTTTGTAGATGAAACTCGTATTTGGGACGAAGGGAATTTCGTTAGGACGAAATGGCTTTGGTCGGAATAAGATTGAGTTCGTCCGGATGAGTTCTCTTGTTATAGGTTGGATGTTTTATTTTGTGAATAATTGGATGGAAACCTTTATAGTAATAGGACAAATAATATACTTGTATTTTGAATGTCATTACTTACTGGAGTTTATCTATTTCGTGGACTATTGTTGGGTATTAGACTATCAGGGAGTTGTGTCGGTTATGGCGATTTAGTACGAAACTTGAGTGGGTTCTATGAAAACTCAAGATGGGGAGGGTTATCTACAAGCCTTTATGTGTAAAGCCTTAGAACACAGTGCCAGGGTGGTCGGTCGTGTCAGAAGTGTCATTTCTTTATATTATATATAGTTTGATTTATATTTAGTAGTGACGAAAGTGTTGTTTTCTTTATATTACATGTAGTTCGATGTATATTTGGAAGACTAGGGATGTACATAAATAATTCATGTTTATTTGCTTTATGAATTATGTCGATATAATTGTTATTATATCACTATTGGATACATGTCTGACTTATACATGTTTGATTGCATGTTGTTGCATTGCTTTTCTTATAAGATGTTAAATAGAAATAGGTGGGGTTGATCATGGGAAACAGATTTAGATCGATGCTCACTCAGCGATAGCGACATCTAAAAAATTTATGTCTCTTTACTTTATTTGTTTTCAAGCCTATGCAGGCCGTTGGCCATAGCTGTAGACTTTGATATTTTTTTTCTTCATATAAAAAGATGCCAAATCATGAAAAAAGCTGGATGATGTTTTATGGGGATATTTTAGATCTTGAATGGAGACTTTCAGTGCAGTATTTGTTTCATATCGTCGTTGTTTATTATTTCAAAAATGTGGGCATTACACCGAAGATGGTGTTCTTTTAGCAGATCTTAGTATTTATTGTTGACTTATAGGCAGACTGATTTTTTTGACTATTGTGAGACCATATATCTTTTGTTGTTAATTCACTCAGTCAACTTATGAATGATCTTTGCGATGTCTACCTTCAGGATATTTATCAAGTTTTACGATATATTAACGGGGTCACTAGGCCAAGGTTTGTTATTTTCTTCCACTTCTGATCTTTGTTCCATTGTTTATTCGGATGTTGATTGGACGAGTTGTCAAATCACTCATCATTCTACCACAAGTTATTTTATTTTACTTGGTATGAGTCCTTTATCTTGGCGTTCCAAGAAATAAAATGTGGTTTCTCGTTCTTCCACCGAGACGGAATATCGTGCTATGCCTGATATGATTTTTGAGCTTATTTAGTTAGATGCTTTGTTATGTGTTTGCGTTACTTCCCCACAACCTATTGCTTTGCATTGTGATAATAAGTCGGTAATTCAAATTGATCATGATCCAGTTCTACATGAGCATTCTAAACACATCAAGATAGATTGTTATTTTGTACGTGAATGCTATCAGTCAGGAATTATTGATCCGGTACATATTCATGCTGTTTCATAGCTTGTTGATATCTTTATGAAGCCTCTTGGTCATGACATGTATCAGTTGTTTTCTTGTAAGTTAGGCATTACAGATCTCCATACTCCAACTTGAGAAGAGGTGTTACGTTATATTATGAATTGTATTTATGATGTAATTCTATAATTATCGTTTGGTCCCTATTAGGTGGTATATCTATGTATCATAATATAGTTTAGAAATTGATATGAGAAATTGATGTTAGATTATTCTTGGTTATATAAAATTAATAGTATATCCTAATAAATTAAAATAGTTCTTTACCTTATTATTTTGTCAGTAAGTATGTTATTTCTGGAAAATGATGAAAACTTCCGACAATCAGAAATGATTTAGTTTTTCAAAAGTAAAGGGAAAGTAAAGGGAAAGTGCAACAATGACAAAAAGCGGTATTTTTGTGTCGATATAAGAAAATCACTTCTAGATTACGTTAAAAATTGCTTACCAAAATCGTATAGGAATACTGAAACCACCTTTTTAATTTCTAAACCAATTTAATCTACAATCAATATTAATCTTATTAAAATTGTATGGCCATGATTATTTCTGGTATTAATACATATATTTTTTTAATGGAAGTCAGCTCTCAAGTAAAGATATATCTTTGGTAAGTATTTCTTTGGTAAATATAATTGCCATGGTACAAAATTTTCCACCGGTAAACCATCTACAACCCTTTTAAACAGCAGTAATTAGTCAAAATCTGCATTCTTAATGTTGAAATGAAAATTACTTAATGAAGTTCTAAATAAAAGTTAATAATCCGCAGCCACAGATTGACAAAATTAAACTACCGCAATAATCTTAATAGTCGGGTTTTAATATTTTACAGAAAGTCTAAATCTTAATAACTTAAAGAAAATTCACATGCCAAGAATTATTTAACAATATTCATATGTCACAATCATTCTAATTATTCTATTATATTTATTTTAACCAAAATTCACATATATATCTAACGGAAATCGCTATTGTAAGAAAATAGAGATATAACTAATCTGAGAGGAGGAGTCGGAGGAGACAAAATGGGAGGCAAGGGTGAGGAAACAAAATGAAAACTAGAAAATTCCGGAAAAAAAAAGAAAGAAAAAAGAAAATAAAAACTAGTGAATTGTTCTATAAAATTTTAACCATCCTTCATACCGAGAGGGATTCAATGGAGAAAATGAATTTTATTGGATAAATAAATTTTCTCAACAGGTGTCAACAGAAATTATGATTTTTTTCCCCATAAGAACTAAGAATATTTCCAACGGTATCACCAGAAACCCTAAACTGTGGAAAGTTGATTCAAATTTGGCTAGTTTGAAGAAGTCAAAAAACGTTGCTGCTGTTTCAATTTTCTTTCCTATTTTTTCTCCTTTATTGTTAAAGTCATTCATGTTTCTTATT
>MKEJ01038055.1:0-23043 GCA_001753735.1 Embelia ribes
ATTTTAGATGGTATCTTCCTCGTTATAGTCACTAATTAGTAAGAGTCCGAGTTCGATAAGCTCGGTGTTTATTGGTAAAACTATGAATAATACCTGTGTACTCATAGTGATATTTCGGCTTGGTCAACAACTGAAGAAGAGAAACTAGACAATTCTTCAAGGAAGAGGGAAAGAAGAAAGTGTTTCACACCCTAAGTTTTCTTGGCTCTTTCTAAAGAAGTTTAAGAGCAATAAATTACTAAAACCAGATGAGAAAGGGGGTTTTCGAGAAGTAGTTAGTGTTGGATAATATGCTTTCAAGTAACGATTACAGGAGGATAGCTTTCACATTTTTCCAGGCTAAAAAAAATGACCGAAAGTAGCGGGAAATCATTAAGGGCCCAAGTGAAGTGGAGTATAGGGATTGTAAGGGTTTGAAGAAGCTTTGCATGGAGAGCTTTATCCAAGAACTGAGACTAAGACCTGGGAAAAAGTGCTGTTGAGTTTCGAGCAGGAGGTAACTTGCCTTATCAAGAAAACAAGCCAGAATTGATTCCAACGAAAGAGGCAAAGAGGAGTTGGTTTTCAGAAGGTTTATCACATTGGATAAGAATGAGAATGATTGGAGTGCGACACAATTGGCGATTGATTTTGACACCATACGCAATTTTATAAACAAATTCCCGACTCTAAACTAACAAGATTCACTAATTTTCAAAAGGATCAATTAATTTTTTTATAAGTCGACGAAAATCTAGTACTGCAGGAAAGACTATTTCTGTGGGATAACTTTTTTGTAATAGCCATTAGCTACCTACTTACCATGAATGTTTTGCATGCAAAGCACACTATAAACTCGAACTTAATCCTATAACTCATGAAGCAATGGCAAGTTCAAAGAATTCGAAACTTGGTCAATATACAAAGCAGAGGAAAAAGGGCCAATATGATTGACAATGTCATAGCAGTTTCTGCCTTTACCTGTTCTGCATTTTGTTGTCCAAGAAAAGGAAAAATGCTTATTTTTCCTAATAACATTGGAAACATAATTGCAAAACCATCATGCTTACCGCAGGCACACCCACTAATTATCCAGTTCCAAGTAACCCTAGTTAAAATGTAATATAGCTAATCCTGATCCGACAAGATCTAATTTCAGACCAGCTACCTTGATAAAAAAATGATCTTAGGACACACCAATTCAACTGAAAAAGCCTGGTTTTTTCAGTCAGAAAAATCCAAATGAGATACAGCTAGAGAAACTCAAATGGTGATACCTTGAATAAAATGTCTATCTCAGAATTTCTCTCAGCACTACGGTCTAGATAAGTCACCTAATTGCTCATTTCGCAATAAAACTAAAGCTAACTGAAATGATCTCAAAAGCGACTATATTAAGAGAACATTCAGATTTACAGAAGTTGATGCCAACACCTAAAGCAAAGCGGTTAACTGCGCAGTTGATAACAAATCCGTAACATCAGCAAAAAATTGGCAGGTCTGAAAGACATATACCGTAGCAGATTAGCCCCTGGGGCAGCTGATCAAGAAATTGATGTGTTTCGGTAAGTAACTATTAAGGGTATCACAATTATAGGTCTCTTAAACACCTACTGAAGTGATGCTCCACTAAGAAGAGAAAATGATTTTAGAACTAAAGTAGGCTTTCCCTAACGTACTAGCAGCTAACAAAGGAAACGTATTACACCTAATGGGAAGCAGAAAGCAAGAAGAGATAACACCATACTAAAACGGAAATTGGGGGAAAAAACCTGAGATAGGCCGACTACTTGATGCACTAAAGCATGCATTCCATGTGTAATGCTATGATGATATTATAAGTAAATTTCCCTCGTAAAGCAAAGGAAGAGGAAGATACATCGATTCTGAATTTCAAAATCCTCTTTCAAAAGAGGCTTTTTTTTCATCTTCAGAACAGGCTAGTACTTTGAGTCACTCGTAAATCCCTGTCATTCTCATTTTAGTGTCTCTTTCTCAATCGTACGACCAAAGGGACTGTGCATCTGGGGTGGAATACAAGCCACCGATATGTGGCTTAGTACCCGATGAACTTCCAGTGCTTTCTACTGAACTTGCCCGATCATTCCTGCAGTAGATTGAAAGGGTACCATCTATTACTAAGTCGTCGAGAAAAAATCACTCATTTAAAAATTCCAAGTGCAGATGCAAGACCAACAAAAAGCAATAATTGATAAATAATTGAAACAATATCTGTAAAATAAGGAGACCAAGCATTCAGCGGCATCATGATTGATATCAATAAAAGAACTTTTGAACAAACTAAACATAGCGTGCAAGTTCTGCTTACAGAAAGTGAAGGTAGTTGAATCTTTACCAGCTATCATATATGAAGCATAAAGTAAACTAAAAGTTCTGCAAAGCAAGATGTGGAAAATTTGAAGCCCTCGGAATCAATAAAAATATACCCTTTATTTTCACAGACACTTTTAAGAATACTATATTTGCAGGAACTTGAAAAACATGTTCATCTAGTTATTGAGGACCAGATTTAACAAAAAGCTAACTATGTCATCACCACATGTGGAGAAAATTCTCTAAATTCCCAATTCAATTGAGCAGTTGTCAAAATGGCTCATGCATTTGGTCCAGATCCAGACTTAGCAGCCAAGTTTCGAGTCATTACTCAAAACGGGCATTTAACAATCAAGACATATGCCTACGTCATAAACGAGCATTCATTGTAGACACTTCAAGATAGGAGCTCATGAAGGAACAGAAAGGAGAATTCATAACCAAATGCTAAAGCCCTGACATCTGGCCATATATCAGGGCTAACTAATATTCTATAGCCTCAGAGATCAAGATAGTTTTTTCTGTTTTTGAGAATTATGATTTATGATACAGAAATTCATCTATGAATAGCACATATTCATCTAGGAAATTCACAAGAAGATATTGTCCAACAGGAACATAAACAGTCCATGGAGGAATGCAATTTTATGATCATTAGTGCCACTTTTCTCATCCACGTGCATTATGCTTTTCTTATACTTTTCTACACATATTTCTCACACATAAATATGCCAGTGGGCATGCATATCACGGGATGGAGAACTATATGCGTACATTCTTTATTCTTTCAATTCTCTGACAAATATTATATATATCAGTAGTTAATCTGTTCAAAAAGAGCCACTATACCACAGGTTGTGGATACAAGACTTGACCAAACCAGAGACACATGTCCGCCTTATACCCGATCAGTTTCCCAATCTATTAACATCTTCACAAGCATCTGTATTCTGTTTCCATTTCCATTCCCTTTCTCTATTTTTTTCTTTGTTTCATTACATTTCCTTCATAACTGTCACGACATCTTCTCCTTATTTCAACCTTACGAATCCCATTACTAGCCAATCAGCCCATAGAGTGGTTGGCATACCGTGACACTTCAAGATTGGAAAGTCAAGCATTCAAACCCTATTGTGGACAATGAGATCACGTTCATCTAGTAATAATGAAGGAGATCCCATCAATACTTGCCGTTCTAAATATGCCAAAAGAATTAAATTATTTTTACTGCTTCATAAGTATAGTTAGGTAATTCCCTCTAGCTTCCTTCAAACTTATACATGTTTAAATTCTCTGTCTAAGCATGCAACATACACGTGTGATTTGATTTCAAGCTCTACCTTGTTAATTAATTTAAGTGGTATAAAGTCATTTAACTGTGCACAACTATGAGTTCCTTGATACTCAAGCACAGATCTTGTACAGAGACCAGCTTCTATCAATTTAATTCCATCAAGGTGACGGAATCGATTCAATAATTGATAATTGTGTGGAAAACTATAAGGTATTTAGGACTGACAATGGCAAACATTTTAAAGTAAAAGTAGGGTGCAGAAAATAATGCGCATGCCACTGCATATAAACAACAGATTCAGAAGAGCGGAAACATGCTAAGTTGCTAACAACTGCCACCCCAAACAGACAATAATATTCTGCCTCCCACTTAATTGGAAAACAATAAATGTCTAGTGCAACAGTTGAAGTGCAAACAATCAGAAAAAAAAGGTTCACCTTCTATGGCATTGATCAGTATTAAATTCAATCATGCGGAGTTTACTGAATAAAGGAGAGATTTCAAGTACATAAAAAATGCTTAGAGCTAAAAAGTCCTGACACAGACAGGAACATCAAACATGGATTGGATGTGCTAACAGAGACAAACAAAATTTTCAAGAAAATATGACACCACCACCTGAGCGTTTCAGTTGTCAAAATTCTTTGGTTAATTACACTTCGCTTGTGGTTTCTAACAATTTTGGAATGTCCCCTATGGTTTATGAAATTAGACCATCTGCCATGAGGTTTATATGTTCACTGACTTTGACCCCAAAAGTCAGTTTAAATGCCATAAATGACCCTAAAATTACCAAAATACCCTTACCTAGTACCCATTCTCTAGTTTGATAGTTTCTTAAAAAATATAATGTATATTATATATGAATAAAATATTGTTTTTAAAAATATGATGATCTTTCTCTTATTTTCCCAACGTGAGCTTCAAAAATGAAAAAAATAAGGTGAGGGGTAATATGGTCTTTCTACGTATAAATCAAACTTGTATTGTGACTTGAGAGGGAAGGAGAGTGTATATTTCATATAACTCGGGATATTCTGAAATATAGAGAACTTTTAGCCAAATTCTTCACATTTTCATACATAAAAAAAGCTTAGCTTAAAATAAAACATACATACTACCTTTTTCAAGTTCTACGTATGAAATAGGAGAGCGAAACAAAACAAGATATCTTTCTCGAATGCACTTCTATATTGCGTCTAGAATTTACCATACCACAAAATTCAACTTGCTTTCCTACAGAAACTTAAAATTATATTCTGCACAAATACTCTTATAAACTTTTTCGTGTAGAAAATATAATAAGTTCTACATGTGCCTTAGAAGTACATATCTCTGTTGGTGTCGTGGAGAAAGGGTCTATACCTCAAAGTAACAAAACGGAAAAAAATAAGAAGTCATGAAACACTTGACAGATGTGCTGAAGTGCTGGGGAATATTTGACAGATTGGTCCATACAGAAAGTACATAGAAAGGACACAGGTTTCGTTAAACTAGCTCATCATTACTTGGGAAAGCTACAAAAGTGTAATTTACTTTAAGTACAAAGTAGAAAAGTAAGGAACAAAAAGAACCTTGATTTTTATTTTTCTTATTTAACTTTTCACTGCTTTCACTTATTAAAAGCTGTCCAGATGCTTACATAGGCACTCCAGAGAGGCGGGGCAAGGCCTAGGCACCTCATATGGGTCCAAGTGATTGACATCACCAAGGCACTGCCTAGGGCAGGGCCTGCCTTCCGTCATGTTATTTTCTTTTTATATGTCTATCTTTGAAATATATTTTAATTTTATGATACATCGTATTATCATCATAACTTACCATTACTTACCAAGACGAGTATTACAAATATAAGCCATAAAAATACCATATATAATATATAAAAAATCTACCACTAATTCCCCACAACTATAACAAAAGCTTATAGTTACAAATACACTAGAAAAATTAAGATTAGAAGACTAAGCTATTGCATTAACAAAATAGTTAGCACATTGCATTACTTGAGCATGCACCTTGGCTAGTGTCTACTAGGATTGTACAAAAACACCGAGAAATTGATCCGCATCCGGCCATAGACTGAACCCAAGAAAACCAAGATTAATTGGCTTGTTATTGATCTGCCACCTAACCAGTCCAATGCGTAAATTACGGTCCAAGCCTTGGATTAGCAGCATGCTAATCCGGAATCTAACCAACCCTAACAAAGGCTTGGAGCAAATTGATCTGTACATAGGCTGGAACCAACCTAAACAAAACTATTTATTAAAGTTTTAATGTTAGACACCTAATCGTTTGCTTTTTCTTTGATTATAACATATGAAGTGTGTTACATTAGTGAAATGTGCAGATTGTCAAGATGACAGTTATGGTAAATATTATTCAAAGTTGATTTATAAAATAACAATTGATGGACATTCTTTTGGTTTTTTAAAAGGAATCATATTTCTCATTGTAGATTATAATTTATTTTTGCTATGGGTTTATGGTTTATTCATATCAAATTTTAGTTGATAACATAAAAATAGATAAGCTTCACTTTAACTTTTGTTTTATTATAAAAAACAAACTGTGTCTAGGGGACCTATCCAAACCGATCCAGTAGTACCGAGAGCCGAATCGAATTAGAACCGATCCGGAAGTTCCGGTACCAAAAAGTTGGAACCAATCATAAATGGATCGATCTTGGATTCGGCATGGACCGCCCGATCTGGAAGGTATAATACCATAGAGTCTAGTGCCATTGGAGACTAGGGGTCTTGACGTCTCAAGGGCGCCAAGCACTTTTAAAGACACTACTTTCATATAAAATGAGTCATGTTAGGGGTGAGACATATGATTGTTTCAGTTTTATGCTGCGAACTATGCTACGACTAACAGTCCCTCATCACAAACTATTTCAACCCCGAGTAAGGTAATAATTTGCCCCCAAGGAAGGGCTCTGACCACTAGTCCAGAGTCCACTCTCTGAAGTAGGGAATAATTATGTCTAATTAAACATTTACAATTTAAAAAATTTAGTTCTAGGACAAGCAAGTTGTGGCTTGATAGTCCAATAAAAAAGAGTCGAGCCCCTGACAATTTAGACTGTGAAGCAAACACCCCATTCATCTCAATTGTGTTTCTTAATAACATACTCTTTACCCATCCAGGCAAAGGACAATCTTTGCTATTACGATGCAACCAAAAATGTCTAACTAATATATTGAAACCCCAGAAGTACTGATATGGACATGGGTGCGAACACGGATGCGGACACGGATTCAGCAGTTTTAAAAAAATTCTGGACACGGACACGGACACAGATGGAATTCTGTATTTTTTTTTATTTTTTTAAATAACTTTTATAAGTTAGTAAACTTATATATTGGTTGTTGGCTTAAAGCAACAATTAAGCAATTGCATTTCGTTATAATCTAGTACACCTTATTAACTAGGATCAATTATCAAAAGGCCCAAAAACATGTCATGCACTAAAGGAGTAAACAACTATTGAAACTTGATTAGTAAAAACCACCAAAATGTATAGCTAAAAATGAATAAATATTGACCGAAGTAGAAAAAAGGTTACAAATTGATTCACCGTGACATGATAAGTTCAAAATAAGTCTATTGTGTGTCCAAAGTTTAAATAATTAAATAGCATTTTGGACTCGCCACGTGACATGTCGGGCACGCATTTTGAAGTACGTGTATCTGAAACGTGTCGGACACGGACATGGCACTTATTTTGGAGTGTATGTGCTTCCTAGATTGAAATTAATACCTCAAATGGGGATCTTTCTTATTCCAACTTTCTCGTCACTTTAAGAGGCAATAATACAATTAAAGTACTACATAAAGGAACCTACATAGTATATGTTGCTCTCTAAAAGGAACACAAATAAACCAACCCAAATAGTAGAAATTTCCTTACAGTATGAGAACATTAATATACAGGAAGGCAAAAAAACATTGTATGATAAGAATGGGTTTATATAATATCTCGCGTAAAAGTCATTTCAAAAATCCGGTAATTTTAATATAAGTTTATAAGACAGTATTATTTTCTTATTTACAATATTTTTTATGAAGTTTAGAATGGGAAAATCGCTAAAAAGTGTGAATTATATGTGTATTAAATAGAATGAGTCAATACAAGTATTTTTAATTAAGTTCCACAACAATTAGGAAGACTAGAATTTTTTTTCCAATTATACGTATGCAAAGATATGAAACAACAATAGTTTTAGTTACTAACTTGGGTTCTAGCAATTTACCTACCACGGTTCCATAAGGAGCACAAGGAACAAACCAACTTATCTCACGTGATTTTAATAAGACCGAAAAATTGTTCTTTGAATATAGTTAACAAATTATTAATTGCTCCGCTAAAAAGGTAGCAAGTTTAGCTAAAAAGTATCCTGTATACGATGTACTAGGCCACTTTGTCATAATAATACCACACAACCCTCTATGGTTGTTTAAACAAAGTGACAAGGGACCTCTGTGGATGCTGATTGGGAAAATATTACACCATATGCCCTACTTTAAAAAACTGTAGAGGGAGCTTTCATAAGATCTAAGTGAGAAACATTTTCAGAGGAATAATCTAAAACCTAACTATAGAGTATTGAGCAAATACACTTATTAAACACGTTTTTTTCTCTTATTATGGACAAGATATGTACACTGCTTAAGGAGGTATGTCAGCAAACAGGGTGAAGAAAAGTGAACAAGGATTCCTTAACCATAGCCTATGAGACAACGATAGCAACATGATTGGGTTAGTTAAGGTGTTGTACATCTCGATTTCCAAAAACGCAAACCAGTCTCGGTGCTTGTACATCAGTGTAGTTAAAAGCGATAGGCCCTGTCAAGGCGCCAAGACCCTTTCTTGGACGCTATGTGCTAAAAAGGGACTAGCCTAGTTACCCAGTTAACAGAAGGTGCTAATTATATTTGGAGGAAATTTCACAATCTCCAGATTTTTTATTTTTTGATGCATATGGGAGTACTGGCTTCTGTAGAGTGGGGTGTGGTTCAAGAGCAAAGTTTTGTGATATATGATATATGGCCTTTTTGTACTAGTGATGCTTCACTTGACAGGTGATTCCAGGTAATACTAATAAATTTACTAGCAAAATAGAAAATATATCAGATCATCAAACACAAAAAAGTAAGAAAGAAATATACCAAATTATGAGTAAGTTTTTGCCACAGTTATTGGCACTAGCAACTTTAGCTCAAGGCACTTCCCTAAGGGGTAACTTAATGATGGCGCCTCAAATATTCCATAAGCGGAGCCGAGGCGCCATTAACAATACTGATTGACACTGTGACATGTTCAAAGAATCCAAAGCTAACATTAAAAAATTAAACACCGACGCTCTGATTTAAGCTTATTAGGCTATTTAAATAGAAGAAAAACTTTATTCATTACGATAGCCCAATAGGTATACTACAATAGTTTGGTTTCAAACAAAAAAGAATATCAACAACATTGGCCAATCTTTGGAGCAAACATTGATGGATGAGAACAGACACCTTTATACATTAGCGAAATGTCAAAAAAAATAAAAAATAAATTTGGAACACAATCGTTACCTGGTTCTCTCTCATAGAGAAAAATCAGGAGTTTCATGGTTCTTTTCTATTTCCTAACCATTTAAAAAAAAATTAAAAACTACAACTGCAAATCAAAGATGTAACCTTTTGAATATGAACTCTTATAATTGTCCGCAGTAAAAAAGCACACAAAAAGATTAAAGGTCATTTTTATAATTGCACCGGAAAAAAGAACTACATGTTTTAGCATTGCGCACGCTAACGCAAGAGTAAAGAGCATAAAGGTAGTCATCAATGTCTCAATTGCTTCAGGAAAAGCAGGCATATCATATTCCCGTACATGATACAGCTGAGAGATATAATCATGTTTCAACATTAATAACAAATAACAAATGTAGATAACTTACTTGGTCCAACCATTGGCATGAGAAAATTCAAATGAATGGTTCGTTGCAGATGAATTGGGACTCCCATAGATCTTTTCATTTTGAGAGCTATCCTCCAAAGGCTTACTAGAGAAGCGGCCATCAGTGCAAGGCATTTGAGCAAATAAAGTTGTCGGCAACCAAGGATCACCAGTAGAACCTGGAATAGGAATTGCAAAATTTCCAACACTGTGACCATTGCCAGGGTAAACTTTCTGAGGAGAGTGAGCGCGTGAAAAAGCTTGATTTTCAGTTGAGAAAAGCGAGGCAGCTGTCTTCTGTGCCATGGGAAGCGCCAGATCATCCTTGTTTAATCTGTTCAGTTCAGAAGGCAACATCCAACTGGCTGGACTGCCACCAACCAAACCTAAACTATCTTGCCCAAGTGGAGAAGTATTCCACATCTGCCATACTCCATTTTGATTTGCACCATATGAATTATCCATTGGTATGTTGTGCACATCACGAGCCTTTGGCATAGATGGCAGTCGATTTAAATTGGAATGCTTCTCCTCAGAGAGTCGTGGACGAGAGATAGGTGACTCAATCGGTGATGGTTTGTTCACTTCAGCAGTAGATATGTTCTTCAAAGCACCCGGCCTTTCCAATCCGATCTCTATTGCAAAACCAGGCCCTAGGTCTAATTGGAAATCATCGAGTGACTCTGAAACTGGCCCAAGCAAAGACACTGGGTCAGGAATGTAACATGGATCTTCAAAACTCTCGCACTCTTCGGATGAAATCTCGCATTGCATTTCACCAATGCGGGGAAACATGGCTTCAGATGTTAATGGGGCAACTGTACAACTACTTGTTGGTGCATAAGAAATGGTTGGTAAAGAAAATGGTGATGGTAGTCCAAAATTAATGGGATTATCATATACTTGACCAGAAGAAGGGTGGCCCATAAAAGGAGGGCTTCGAGCTTCTACTTGAGATTTCCCATTTGGTCTAGCAATCACATTCGAATTAGTGACAGGAGGAGAAACTGGAGATCGACTAAATAATTGCCCCCATGTTTTTTTAGGGGCGGTTGTTGGTTGGGGTTCAGTAAATACCTGAAAAAATGGCATATGCAAACTTAAGCAAAGCTAATTTATCAAGTCCACAAGGTTAAATATCATAATTTGAACAATCGGCTCAGATAAATGATATCCACAAAGCAGTGTGGTAAAATTAATATCCGCCAAGTATTGCAACCTACAAGACCTAGTTCCTTTAAAATCAGATCAAATAATGAAACAGTTCACGTGCCAAAATTGATAGTTGCTGTTAAACAATCACCTAAAGACGATTAGCATGTTAGCCGAAGTACGTAGCCTTAATAAAAGAAAGAGGATGGAGATAAACATATAATATATTCCTTCAAGCAAAAACCATATATTCATCAAGAGAAATAACTCACAGGACGATTGACAGCCTTATCTTCCCCATTCGTACTTGATTTTACCGGCGTTGAGAACTCTCTAATGTTAGCAGAATGATGAAACGGATCTACAGATGCATTAGGCTTGTTTTCTCTAGAAACAGTAGCTGAAGTATTTGCACCCCTTCCAAAGAAACTACCACCACTAAGTGCTTTCGAAGAAGATAAAAATGTACCCTTCATACGATCCAGATATCTTGTTCCAGCGTTTCCACGGCTATAATTGTTGGTGACGACATTCTTAGGCCCATGTGTCGTACCTACAGTATGGTTCTTGGCAGCATCTGCGCTGGTTCTGAAATTTTCCCGTCGGTCACTTTCGCTCTTCCTGTCAAATTCCCTTTTCCGATCACTATCCTTACCAGCTCTCTTTTCCAATTCCTCTACATCAGAGTTACTTTTACTAGATCCTTTATCTTTCTCTTTCCTTCTCTCTTGTCGCTTTCTCTCAGCTTCCTTTTTTCGCATTTTTTCCTGTGAAGCAGAAACGCTCCGGCAATTATCTTTCTCAGCCCCCATAATCTCGTCCCTCAGTTTCCTACGTTCCTCGACAAGCCTTGCAACCTCTTCCCTCTGTTTTCTCTCCTCCTCCTCCAGAAGTTCCTTCTCTATTCTAGCTTGTCTCTTCTCCTCAGCTTTTCGTCGAGCTTTTTCTCCTCTACTCTCATTAAAATTCCCCACATTATCCACCCTTTTAGCCAGCATTCTCTTTTGCTCCGCATCCAATGAAGCATCATCTCCACTAGAACTACCTCGTGTAATTTTTCTCCAAACCATCTTAATGCGAGAGTGAAAATATGAAAATATATTTTGCAAATTCAACGAATAAGATCCCCCTGCAATGCACTTCTCTTCATTACTGTAAAACTCAATCCCGTTCTTCTGACAAACGCTAGCCTTCCCACTCAAAGGCCTGCTCGCCCAATTACCATTCTCTAAACAAACTTGTGCATATATCCACGCATTATTTCCATTCAACAACTTCCCCCCTTTTCCAACCAAATCCTTCAAAATCCCCGAATTCGAAAGCCCTGGCGGTACAGGCAGATCCAGCACAGGTCTCTTCGAAACATGCCCACAGTATGAGCACATAAACTTCCCCCCACCTGGGTTCTGGTCTCTGTAAGGCGTCAAACAGTTCCTACACCTACGCGTGGCAGTCTTCTTCAGCTTCTGCAATTCAATGGCCTCAGACCTCTTCTTCTCTCTCATCCGCACGCTCCTCTTCATCCTCCAGGACGACAGGAAGGGCATGAGGATCTCGTACCAGAAAAGGGTAAACAACAAAACCGAAACACAGGCCAACCTCGTCGATGTGATTTCAAAACGGAAAGCAGGCGGCAACATCTGCGAAAGGACCCATAGTCCGATCATCGGGATTACTAACCACGGAAGCATGGTGGCAACCCTTCGAGCCCACTTCTGGATTACACACAGTATACACATTATCCACGAATTGAAAAATCTAGAAAATCCTAACCCAGGAATCGAAAACCCTAGAAAATCACAACCTGCCAATTTCCAACCAATCTAATACTCAGAGCTGACCAAATTCCCAAAACACCAAAAAAACCCTAACCCGCGAATCCAAAACTCAAGAAAATCACAACGCCTCCAAAACCAATTCAAAAGACCTATAACCAATGGCAATAAATCAATAATTAACACAATATCTTACTTTTTTAATCAGAAAATGGATAAAGTACTAGAATTGAAAGCTGAAACCCTATTGGATTGAGAGACTTACAGAGGGTCCAATTGGAGGCGACGGTAGTGGTGGAGGTGATGATGTGGCGACGGCGGTCGTTGAGGTGCAGGCGGAGACGGTGGTCGTAGCTTTTTTTTTTTTTTTCTTTACCTCGTCGAGATATGATGATGATTGATTACATGAGAGAGAAACAAAAATATATAAGTAATAGAAAGATATAAAGTAAACTACACCTTTTCCCCATGAGGTTTCTGAATATTTAAGAATACCCCCAAGCACTATGTGAAATTACACTTTCTTTCAAGGTCATGGTAAAAGTTTAACTCATATAAATATATAAGACCATATTACCCTCATTTTATCATGTAATGTTAATTATTTTGACGGTAAAAGTTGGGAAAGTTGGAGAAATTCATAAACTTCAATTTAGCCCCATATTTTTATTCTCATTTCAATTTATCTCTTATCATTTCACTTATTTCAATTTACAGTTATTTTTTTATTTCGTTATCAATCTAGGCAAAAAACTTAACACTTGCAACTATTTGTTAAAAAGATGAATTTTTAGATTGAAATAAAAAATGTTTATATCCAAAAAATATATTTTTTAATATGATTGAAAAGTACAAAGATTTTTAAGAAATTTCAAAAAACAAAATTGGATGAAAAAATATTTATTAATTTTTTTGAAGTTATAAAATTACAAAAATTTAAAGAAAATAAGTAAAATCACAAAAAATTATCTAACAATAGAAAAAAAATTATAAAACAATATTTGAAAATTGAGACTTGTTGAAAAATCCACTCACTACACTCCAAAAATGACTTTTTCACAATAAATACCTAACGGTGTTAACTATTATGTTAAAATTGACTAAGGGAATAAAATGATATGGAATAAATTGAAACAAGTCAAAAGATAAGGGGTAAATTGAAATAATAATAAAGGATATGGGTAAAATGAACTTTACTCTTAAATATATAAGTATATAGTTTTTTTAAGAAATTAAAAAATTAGAGAATGAGTGGTAGTTAAAATGTATTTTGATAATTTCAGAGGTCATTCATGCCATTTAAGTTGATTTTTATTTTGCTCACAAAAAACGTTGGAGTAAATTAAGACGGGATAACTGTAATTTCAGAAACCATAGGGTATGTGCCGAAATTATCAGAAACCAGAAGGAGATAAAGTATAATTTACCGAAAAGATAAATGGAGAGACACGTGAATGAAGAAAATGAGGGTAGCTTGAGGCCGGGGTTTTATATAGCACCTTAACTGAGCCGGATGTGTTGGTCTAGACCGGGTTCAATCTATGAACCGGCTATGCAATGGATGAATTAGTAAAAGTAACCAAATTGGAAATTTTGATTCTCTTCGCAAAATTGATGAATTAGCCGGGTGTGTTGGTGTAGACCGGGTTCAGTGTAGCCGAATTCCTGTTGATTTTCTTCGTAAAATTGATTTAGGTAATTAATTATGGGTTGCAATTTTTTAGTCATAGACATTTTTTTTTCTGATAAAATTTAGATGCATACAGTTAGAATCCACCCAAACTTAGGGCAGATAAGACAACCGCTCACGGCCCAAAAATTATAGGAGGACAAAAAATTTGAATTTTTTATTTATATAAAGGTTCCAATTTTTTTTGTTTATATAAATGATCCATTTTTTTTAGTTTTTACTTATATAAAGCGACCATTTTTTAAAAAAAATTTTGAATTTTTTATTTATATAAAGGGCCCAGTTTTATTATTATATTATACATCAAAATTGTATAACTAAAAGCTTGTTGTTGTTGGGTAATTAAATTTTGAATTTTTTCATTTATACAAAGGGCCCGATTTTTTTTCCTAGCCCCGTTGAGCCCCCTAATTTCCCTGAGTCGAGACTGCATATAGCTTAAAAATATACATTTTTTTAGGCCAAAACAACAGAAGTTGGCTGAGCAAAATTATACCATCACCATCGGTACCATATCCCATTAGTATAGTTACAACTATCATCGGTGCTAATTTTTTTGATAATAACAAATGGTATCTTTCAAATAACTATAATTATCATCGTTATGGTTGCCACCGGATATACGGTTACCATGTATACTACCATTAGTATACAATTATATATTTAATGATATTATTTATTTTTACGACTCCAAATATACTATATTTTCTTATATATATATATATATATATATATATATATATATGTATATTCTTTTGATAATTAAAATTTATTGTGAGATTAAAAAATATATTATATTTTCTTATATAATGACACTTAAAATATAATTAAATTTTTAATAATAATATTTTGTGATTTTTTTTATTTTATTTATGTGATAAATTTTAGTAAAGATGGTACTATTGGTAATTCCATGATATGTTAGTTAAGCTTAAAAGTTATCACTAATAGTGATGCCATTAGTATTTTATACAGTAGTTGGTTGATGTTTTGAAAATTTTCATATAATATGTTATATCACCTGATTCAGCCCTGGTTTTCCAAATCTCAATCACAATTATAAAGTCAATAGTCTCGGAAAATTGAAGCCCAAATAACTACTGATTGACCAAAATTAGGAGATAAAATACGACAGAACACTCCATCCAATTGGAAAATGCTTAAATACGGGAAAATGTTATTATACCAAGAAAAAATTACAGCACAAATCATCCAAAAAAATCATGGTGATAAACAGTTACCACTTTTTCAATCTTCTAACCAATTGAATGAATATTTTATAACAATCTAACTACTCTTTTAAAAGTACAAATTGCTCAAAATGTTTTATAAATTTTTCGTTTAAAAAATACCTTTCACCTTATATTTTATAGCAAAAACCACAATGCCCAAAATTATAATTTAATTAACCTTAACTTGTACATTTTTTATTAAGAGATAATATAATATCTTTAGATATTTAAGTTGATGATTATCAAATCAACAAAATATGGATCTAAATAGATTACAATAGTATGCAATATATTTTTAAAAGATAATATTAATATATTTTTAGAGATTTAATTTAGTAATTATTAAATCAATAAAAGATAAATTTAAAAAGATTTTAATAATACAAAATATATTCAATATTAATTTAATAATATCACCCACGATATATTATTGTCAAAATATATTTGTGGCACGTTAACTATTATATAATTTAACTCACAATTCTGTGTAAAAACTCACATCTATATAATTGGGAGAGTATCAATTGATTTATAAAATTGCACAAATGATTGAAGATATTTCATAATTACAAAACTTATAAATCTAAAATTAATTATAAAATTACTTGATCAAAATGTTAACTAATTATTTTTATACATTTATATATCCAATATCAACTATCAAAACAATTCATATTGTTTATACGCATAAGTATCTAGAAATCTCATTCTATTTTCCATTGATTAATTTTTCTAAATTAATTGACATCACATCTTCATATACAAACAAAAAGTGTTGTTAAGTTCTAACTCAATTAAAAGGATACAAATCGCATGATTTTAATCAATTTTTTTATCTCAATATAATTTATGTAAATATATATGATATTTGATTCCTGTAACATTAATTATTTTTTACACTGAAATTTGACTTATAGAATATATCTAAGATAAATAATTTTCTTATATGAAATAAAATAAGAAAGCAATAATGTCTTTTATATACATAGAATAATTTGAGTAATTTTTTATTTTTATTTTTTGTATACAATATTTTTATTAAATTAGTACTTTTTGGAAATCTATGTCCAAAATAAGTGAACGTCCACTAATTTTATTAAAAATATATAATCATGATTAACTCTTGTATCAAAGAAGAGTTTTTCTTGTATCAAAGTTGCTCTCAATCCGATGTATCCAAACAACTTTCAATCTTCTCATAAATGGGAGTGCTAGAGTGCTCCCTTGAAGTTGGGAATTACGTAAGTAATGCTTATCCGTCTAACGGTCTTTTGTTTTTTTTTTTTTAATTAATTTTAGTAACACATATTCTCTTCATACCCATTTTAATAGTCTAAATAATTTTTTTTATAAAAATTAATAAATATTAATTAATATTACTGAAATTTGAAATATTTTTATTTTATTTTCTAATATATCCTTTTTTAATGCTGCATTTTTTTACAATTCATGATCAATGGAGTAATTGAATAAATACAATAAATAAGAATATTTTAGTAAAATAGTTTTTCAGCTAATTTTCTAAAATAGAAACTAGACTATATATTGGGAAAAATAAAAAAAAAATATTAAAAAGAGAAAACAAGGAGTAGTGGTGCACAGTCACAAAATGCGTGTAACGTCCTGCAAATTCTAATTTAATTTTTTTCTTTTAATAATAATTTTATGTGATACATTTATAATATTATTATTGCATATTATAAAGTGGTTATAGTGTGGCATTTGTGCGTAGTTACGTTGTGTATTACGTGGAGTAGTGTAGTATGGGATTTAGATATGGTGAAGCATTGTGACGTGTTGTGGTATGCGTGGGAAATTAGTTTTGGATTTAGTGTGAGTGGTTATGAAATGTTTTCATACATATTTTAGGGTGGAGTTTGATTCAAGGGTGTGCACTGGTACACAAATTTTGAGTATCGGTACACAGAGCAACATTTTTCCCCTTAAAGCCTCTGGAATCCATTACACAGAGGTGAATATCGGTTCTGGAATCCATTACACAGAGGTGAATATCGGTATATAGTTGAGTACCGGTAAACAGAAAGCTCAATATCGGTACACAAAAGTAGTGAAAATGTGGGCCCGGATGCTTTATGCTTTTATACACGATTTTCAAGGCTTTTCTTTACTTTTCCTCTTCTATCAGGAAATTAAAGAGGGAAAGAGTGGTGGTAGGTATTTTTAACTTTGAACTTCAACCTCTTGATTCATCTAGCTACGGTGGAAGTTTGTTGATAAAAACTACATATTTGGAATATCCAATGCGTAAGCTTTCTTTTGGCATAAGTTTTTTATTCTATCTTATTCGTTTTTCTTACCTCTATATTCGTACTTTTGGGTTTGATCAAAATAAATTTGATATTCTTCATCCCCATCTCGTGTAGAATATCTTTGTGTATGGGCGCTTTATATTTGGAAGTGCAGAGATAGATCAAACTTACGGCTCAAGTGAAGGCGAATTTGAGAGTTTTTGGCGTGGGTATGCGAGGGATTGTTTTAACACGTTTGAGGTACGGTGGACTATTAACTCTAATATAAACTTGAGATTTAGACCATATGTTGATGTAATTGATACGTCTTGCATGCGTATTTGATTGACATAGTTGTATAGTGTAATTTAAACAGGATAAATTGAATTCATTATTCTTCATGGCATAATTATCATGTTTATTGCATAATTTATCATTTTCATTAGTAGGCAAAGCATATCATTCTCATGTATTGGCATAGCAATATTTTTCATTGAAAAACATGATTGTAAAGGCATTAAAAGGTGTAGACGTGGTTTTAATTGTGAAGAATTTTCTTTTATCATTTAAAGCATGTGTTATAGATTCTGAGTCTTTTCCATTTCTTTTCGGGACAATGTTTCGATCTTCATTAAATGCATAGAAGTAATAAGATATACAGTCTTACCATGAAAGTCACAAATCTCTACAGAGATTATCAATTGATCCGTCACAATGCGAGTGGCGGATCAATGAAGGCTTTGATCGCATCATAATGCGAGTGATAGATCATAACGAACATACAAATAGCCCATTTTTTCAAAATGCATATAGATACTAGTCCCAATTTTATGTTTTACATTGGTGTTGTGCGCGGGCATAGTTTGCATAGTATGTGTCGTAGTGGTGGTATGCATTGTATTCATGACTCATTATAATATACATGATCATGTTTTACATTCTTTATATTTTGTAGCATGTTTATTCATGTCATTCATATTGCATGGTCTCATTTTTATCGTGGAGTTGATCGTATAACCCTATACTCTCCATATATTTCTTCTTGCATTTGTTTTGTGGGCGCGGACCTAGGCGTTGAGTATCATTAGATGCATTGATACTTCAAGTATATATTTTTGTTGTAGCGAAGGTGAAGTATTGAAGTTATAGTTTGTTGTTAGCGATGTATTCGGTTAGTAACGAAGAACATTGTATAACTTATTTCTTGTTCATTTTTGGCAAGTATAGAGCTTGAAACGTTGTATGTAAATAGGATTATTTACAGTATGAAGTTGTTATTTTTGTTTCTTTTTCTTGTTGGTCTTGGTCTTCTATTATAGTTGTTGTTGTTTATATATATATAATATGCAGGCAGGCTATATGTATATTTAGGGTGATTCTATTGGCACTATATGTTTTGTCTTTGGTACCACCTACTTTTTTATTTTTGAAAATTTATTGGTACCACACCTGTATGATTAACATTGCTATTGGCACCACTTTTAATTTTTATTTTGTAGGACATCAAGGGCAAATAATTCTCTCTCTATAACTAAAAATATAAATATGTTTTTTTTTTATATAATTTACCTTTATCTCTCTCTTTCCCTCTCTACCCGATCCCACCACAACTCACCATACTCGGACATTCTCACCTCCATCATGCCATTATACCCTTGCCATTGTCATGACTCATCGCAGTCACCCCTTTCGTTGGTCACCCCTGTCACCCTCGTAGCCATTATTCTTCGCCCAACATCCATCTTATCCCCTACAAATTTTTGGAAAAGGTTATAAAATTAAACATATTGATTGTATTGTTAATTTGAATCTGATTTTTTATGATTAATTGTCAATTTGTTAGTTTTGAATGTAATTTGATTGAATTCACAGTCTGGGTTTGATACATTATTGTGATTTTGTGAATCGTAGAACATTTGACATTAGTCAAGTCGAAATACACATTCAACCTCCTTAAAGTCGAATGTAATTAGTTTATTCGACTTTACTAAGATCGAATATTTGGTTTTTGAAGTTGAAATGTTAATTGTGATTAGATTTTAATATGGTCAAATATGAACTACACATTTGACTTCACAAAAGTCGATCCTAATGTTCAACTTTTGTGAAGTTGAATGTGTAGTTCATATTTAACAAAAAGTCAAATCACAATTAACATTTCTAAGATGTATCTTCTCTTTTGAGATGTATCTTATATAATTTTGCTTGTAGTTAAATGGTGAGAATTAAGAATACTACATCAACACTTCCATTAGAAGCCAAACATGGCAAACGGCCTACCGCATCGGAACAAAAACATAGGGAGGCAACTAGGCTTAAAAATTAATAAGGGAAAGATATGGGAGAATAAGGCCAAGGGCAAGACGTAGAAGTGCAAGGGCAAGTGTAAGAAGTTGATGTGCAAGGGAAAGACATTGAGGCACAAAAGCAAGTGCAAGATATCGAACGACAAGGTGACATAGATGATGATGGAGACGAGAATGATGAAACAAGAAAAGGGGATGATGAATCCAAGGATGGAGGTGACAAAAGTGAGGAAGGGAATGACGAATCTAAGGAAAGTAATGATGATGAGGGGAATAATTCTGAGAAAGTGAATGATGGGAATGACGTAGAAAAGAGGGAGATACAGAGGAAGAAAATGAAGCCGAGGAAAGGAATGATGCCAAGAAAAAGGATAAAGTTGATAAGAGGGATGAGGCTGAGGAAAGGGATGAAGCCGATAAGGGAAATGATGCTAAGGAAATAGATGAAACCAATAAGGGGGATGATGTTGATAAGGGGGATGTACAAGGTGAAGGAAGTGAATGTGGCCTTCCCAATAAGGACTTTAGCTTAAGATCTTTGTATCCTAGTTTCAAGTATCACATCGCCTTGCAGCTTTTGCAAAAGAAGCCTTAGGTTATCTATCTTTGCATTCTAGTTTTATATCTATATTATTGTTTGATATTAAAACTTATTTAACCTTATTGTTTTCATGTTTGTAATAGGCTCAGAGTCCGTTGAAGTGCAAACAACAGACGTCTAAGATCTTTAAGTAGGATTTGGATAGTGAACACGAGGATGTTAAGAATCTAATCAAAACCAGTCCAATCTACCCACTTATGATTTTTTCATATCGAATCGCCAACTGAGTGCTTATGTCTACTTTCATCGAGCGGTGGCATCTGGAAACTAACACCATCCATATGTCGTTTGGAGAAATGGACATAACATTACATGATATACAATATATCATTGGTCTACCAATTAGTGGGAAGGTATTGAGTGAGAAGTTACCAGAGGGTTCTACGAATGATTACGTATCAGGTGTTCTTGGCATTGTGGCCGAGACAGTGTTGGAAGAGTTGGAAAAGTGTAAGAGCAAGTGCATGAGAATAGAGTGGTTGCGGCAAATACTTACTGGTAAAGTCCCTAATTCCTTTACAACTGAACAAGTAGCGAAGGGTTACTTACTGTATGTGTTAGGGTGCACACTTTTCCAGGACAAGACTGGAGACAAGGTTCATGTAAAGTATCTTCAGTATATCAAGGATTTAGACAAGTAAGTAGATTGGGCATGGGTGCCTGGGACAACGAGCAGAGTTGAGGCAAAAATGATGGTGGGCTATCTTACCCTTTTAGAGGTAACAACTTGAACAATTTACCTAATTGTTAATAGTTTAACCTTGTATAACAATTACCTAATTTGTTGTTCTTACAGGTATAGGTGTACGGGCATTTCCCATGTCAAAGGCCAAAACTACTTATCCATTAAAGCCTGGCATGGCATGCACCTCACAATGGAAGATAAGAAGCCATATGGGAAAACAAGATGCTAAAAAATCTCTATTGCTACCAAGGATTATACTCGATAATATGAAAAAGGAAGATAAAAGTGTTTAACGTTGAAACTTTATACTATACTTATATTTAAATGCGACTGAATCGTACATGGTATCATAAGTTGTTTGGACGCCGTATCACGAATATAGAGCCTTGCTGGATGAAGTTGTTAGGTTTAGTGGGTGCATGATGTTAGATGATATCACCAAGTCATAACACCTCAACCATGTTGTACGATAGTTTGGCCCAATCCAATTCTTACAGGATGAACCCATTGCTCAAAGAAAGTGAAAAGGGGGAAGAAAATCAAGGCATACACAACTAAGTATTCAAACAGGGCAGATGATTTCGTGCAGTACCGGAACCATGTTGTGAATGTAAATTTACGGGGAGCCGTGATTAAGGAGAAAGTTAATTACACGACTCAATATAAGGAGTGATATACTTCAAATTGCATATGCCGGTTGAATTACAAAGTTAGGGAGGCTTTGGAAATAACAGGTCCTGAGATCCATCTTATAAAGGTATGGTAATAAAATAATAATGTTTTTTTTTATAGATAATATGATTTTGTTTGATAACACATATCAATAATTTCTTGCAGGACGAGGGTAAAGCAAATACATTGCGGCTCCTTAAAGATTTGGTAAGCAAGAAGAAGAAGGCCATGAAGAAGCAAATATGAAATGTAGTCCATGCTGCGCTTGCTGCCTATGAGGAAAAGGTCGCACTTACCCAAATCTATCAACGAACCCAGTTGAGAAGGGCTCTTCTAGGGGTAGAAAAAGAAAAAAGAGTGTTGTGTCTTACAAAAAGGGAAAAGGAAAAGTTGTAGAAGTTTGAAGAAAAGGAAGAAGACAGAGATTTGGTGGTGGTAGACACCGAGGTTTAGTTTGTGATAGTTTTAGTTTGTTAACTTATGTATTTGAACATACATTTATTTTGTTTGTTTTTATGTATTTGAACAATAGTTCTATGTAGTTGAACAAGTATGTTTAGTTCTATGTACTGTGTTTTATTGTATTGTTTGATTCTATGTATTTGACCAACTTTCATCCTTATATTGTCAAATGTTATGATCATATTCGAACTTATAATTTCAATCCCATAATTCGTCATTACCAAGGTTGAATGTGGAACCAACATTCAACCTCATAATGTTAAATGTAATACAAATCAATGTAGAATCTAATACAAATCATTGTCAGAAAGTACAAGTGCCTCGGGTCCAACATTCATCCTTACAAGGGTTGAATGTTTGAACTATATTCGCCTGTATAATGTCGAATCCAATACAAATCTATATCAGAGAGGACAAGTGCCTCAGGTACAATATTCGTCCTTACTAGGGTCGAATGCTTGATTTATATTTGACCTTATAATTTCTAATCTAGCACAAATCCATCTCAGATAGCACAAGTGCTTTAGGTCCAACATTCGTCCTTACTAGGGTTGAATGTTTTTTTTATATGCGACCTTATAATTGTGAATCTAACACAAATACATGCCAGAGAGCACAAGTGCCTCAGTTCTAATATTCGTCCTTACTAGGGTCGAATG
>MKEJ01038062.1:0-10588 GCA_001753735.1 Embelia ribes
TTGCCCAACAAAGTGATATCAAAGGATTGGTTTACGATTTCTAGTGCAAGATGAAGGATACCAATATTAACATATTGGTGATTAAGGTACCTATTTAAATTGTGTATAGTTCCAACCCCGTGCAAAGTAGTAGTTCTATTAAAAAGTAACATACAATGTCTCAAATAGTTTGGTATATTAATAAAACATGATTATAAAGAATGAGCGTGAAATTTTCCTCCACCATCATTGTAGGAGTTATTTGAAAACCTAAGGTTATTGATCATTTCGTCTCCGTCTTTCCATTAAAAAGTAACACACAATATTCAAAATAGCTTATGTAATAGTAACAATATGAATATATATATAGAATGAGACGCCTTATAAAGTTCTTCAACACCAGCGCCCATCGGCTCTAAAGCGTAACATGTGTACATAAATTATTGTGACGAGCACAAAATTTGAATATATATCATCCACTCAATTCCCCTACGGTAATATAACAAGGTGCGTGGAGAACGTGACTATATAAGTTAGACGTTTGTGTACCTGGTCGAGTAATTCTTCAAGAGATTGGGACCGCACATGACCCTTACCTCCTCCTTCCTTCACGTCATCTGCCACCATCATGATTGGGGCGATGGTGGTGGTCTCCTCGGCCTTGGATGGCTCCTGTGGTGGTTCCTCATCATATTTAACAGTCTTGGGCGTGCTTGCACAAGCACCCATCTTTGATGACCCTCGAACAAAACCAAATTCTCCCTCTCTCTCTTCTCTCTCGGTGTACAGAGAGAAAGGCGGGGAATGAAATTTTGGTGATGATGGAGGTTTTGTTGATTAAATTAGGCTAGGTTCCGTGCGTTAATCTCTCTGTGCCACTGAGAGTTTTAAGGAATATTGTGATAGCTAGGAAATATTGTTATATATACATGGTACATCCATACAAAATACACACTACGTTTCATCTTTTGATATTAGTTTTATTTACTATGCTTTTTTACATGGGAAGTTAACATTATATTAATAACAATTTTCATTAAACTGGGTGTCCTAGAAGTCTGTAGGACTAAACTTGAATCCTCGTCTACATCTAAGCCCATTCAATATAAAAGTAATTAATTTTTTTAATTAAAAAGAAAATATAAAACAATACAAGGTGATTGATCAAGCCGAGGTTACTTTCTGTTAAGGTTTAGATCGTTTGACATACGTCATGGGGTGTGCGGGGATTCGTCTAAAAGCTTAGCAGGTTAAGGGGAATAAGGATCGGGATCAGCACATTGTTAGCAAGGCAATTAAGAGTCTAAAACAATTACCCAAGGGAAAATAAAGTATAATAAAAAGTATAAACGCAAACCTGATCTTTCCTTCTTAATCCTTACAGAATACAAATCATGGGAAAAAATAAGAAAAAATCCTCAAACATAGAAAAATCTTAAAGACCTGCAAACGAGTGCAATAAAGATTCAAACTGAGTCTCATGCACTGCCGACAATAGTCTGGCGACTAGTACAAATACAAATACGTTTTTGACTTAACCATATTGTAATTCAATGTCACTAACTGATATACACCAAAAGAGAAGGCAAACCGAAAATAAAAACAATCCAACTCGTCTCTCGTAGAACATAGGTAGACCACCAAGGCATGTGATCCATCTCCACTGCTTCACTCAACTTAAAAGCACTTCCTGTGAACAATAGCTGGACCAGATTCATCATACTCGCCCTTGGATATCCACATCTGCAAAATTTTAAGAAAACAAAATAAGCAAAAATTCCGCCAGTGAATTTGGGAGCCGTAAGTGGTGCTCTCAAAGATTGAAAAGACAACAAAGACGGTTCTCCTAAAAACGCCCTTTCTCTTTATTATTTTTTTTTTTTTACTTTATATTTTTATTATTTTTTAATTTTGTTTTTAATTTTTAAAACTTTTTCCCAATTTTTTTTTTTTTTTTTTTTATAATTATGCTTGTTATGGTGTTGCAAGAGTTCCCTACTGTTGTTACTTTAGCGAATCGGCTGTTCCCCAAGTAGTGTAACCTTTTAATCTATCAAAATTATCTGCAACTTAGAGTTTGTATTGATATATCAATTTTAAGTATCAAATCTAGCTTGTCGTAATCCCCATTTATGATCTCCTATATTGTACTCGAATAAAGAAGGTTTGCTTTTCCGCAGGGTTGCTTAAAGTAATCTTGTCAATAATGCGGATGTTTTAGCGTCTCTCCATTTTCATATATCATAATATTCTAGAATGGACTCAAGTCGTCAATACTCTCTACTATAAAATGTTTCCTTTCCCATACATAATATGGTGAGATAAGTCTTTGGCCTTCTTGTATAGATCTTTGCCAGTGTGGGATGGTTAAATATAAATTGAATTTCATAGCTGAAGAGAGTGCTTATGTAATTACTTTACCATAATGCCTTAAACACTTTGTTAACATTTTTCTTGCTTGCAAGTTCTCTATTTGTGCATTTGAATGCATAATACTAAAATCTACGGTGCTCTTTACTTTGAAAGATGTTGATTATATACGTAGAATATCAACCATTTCCTGAAACTCAGCAAAACTGTGCAATCAAGAAAAGAAGGTAGAAGAATCTAGACAGAAACAAGAATTTAATCGTCTGGAAGCTAGACTTGTAGTCGCCTAAATGACTAAAAACTACCTTTTATTGCTCTTGTAATTTACAAAGTTGACTACATTGGCCATATAAGATATCGATTTACATTTTCCTCTGGTGTAGTGTCTATATTCGCATGCGTGTATATATGTATATATATATATTTATTTATTTTCTCTTTACTCGTTTCAAATAATTCTTAAAAAATAATAGCTTGGTGCCTTGATTGTATATTTTTTGGCATCAGAAATACTCCTTGTGAAACTCAAAGCGTGTGGATGTCCTGTGAGTTAATTCGTGTGACAATTTCCTGAGCTCCTTCGCCAACATTGGTGAACCACAGTAGAACACTCCTGCATATAAAATCACACATATAACTCTTTGTTGTTTCTCTTTATAAACACATAACCATATGCATTAGTTATTGAACTTTGAAAAGGTTGTTTGTCTGAATTTACTTATCCTATACTTTATAATGAAATGTACATCAATACAAATTTTTTGCTTAAAAGTTTGACCGCAATAACTTCTCAATTTTTAAATTGAGTTTTTTTGCTATTTTGGCTCGAATAACCTAGAAATTTAAGCTAAATTTTCTATCATTTTTCTTAGTTTAAAAAAAAAAAATAACTTTTTTAGTTTGAAAGTTGCAATCAAACAAAATCTTTAACTAGTTAAAAATGATAAAAACGTGTGAAATGGCATTGCCTTTAGACTTAATCAAATGAGTGTCTGGCCTCGTTGATGGTTTTTTTAAAACTGAAAATGGTATTTCCTTTGGTGCCAGCTCATTCATAATGGTAATATGTTTATGCGATTGGTTGATTATAATGGTTGAAAGTTTCATTACCTACTGTGGCATACTTGTATTTTGAAGCTATTTTGTTGAATACTTCTCTCCAGTTAGGCCTTGCAAAATGAGTTCTCACCTGAAACACAAAAGGCCTATTTAATACATCCTTGTTTGGTAAACAATCACCCTCCTTAAAAAATGAGTAAGTGTGATGTTAAAAATATCACAATCGGATTGGTTTTTATAAAAAAATGATTCGAATGATTTATCATACCCTGGTGCCAGATAGAATGTCAACGCCATGTTTGGCATGGTTAAGAGCTTGAACCATGGTTATAAGGGTTGACCGTGCATCGCCTTCTTCATAAACACTTGTTAGATAATTGTGCATATCGATTTGGCCCTAAGAATCATTAACAACGTTAGAGAATATGATTAGTTGAGCAAAACTAACAACAAACAAAACAATGATGGTATCAGAAAGTCGAAATGATGGTTATTACTTTTTGATCCATTTCTGCCACCTCATTCATAACCCCTTTAAACCATTCGAACGATCCAGGTTCCCTAGTAACCCAATAGAAATGTGCATTTTGGGTCCTCTGTGATTTCTTCTTTTCGCTCGGTGTCGTATTTGAGGATGTGGAACTATTCAAGCTGTTTTCTGATCTACTTGTGTCGGTGTTCAAGTCCTAATGCAACAAATACAAGATAAGAAAATTTGCAAAAAGATATTTAAGTGAACATATCTGGTTTACAAATTAAAAAAGAAGATGCTTTTAGAAATTTCACCGTTTGATCTTCTTGTCTTGTGTTGTTTATTAGTTCTTTGAGGATGCTTATAAAAGGAGTGGCACCAATTCCAAGCCCGACAAGAAGCAAAACATCGTAGTTTTTGTAGTCCTGAGCGGGAGCACCGTAAGGCCCATCAACTAGCAACTTGGGCAAACTGTGACAATCATGCAAATCATTAGCGCATTTTATCTGAACAGATATGTTGATTATATATGATTACAGTATAAATTTCTAACAAGCTTACCCTCTCTGGTCCACATAACCAAGTTGCCCGAACTTTGCACGACCAATGACACACGCAGAACCAGAATCTTCGGTGAACACGCGCTTAAGTTCTTGCGTCCAATCACCCACTGTTCGGATATGAACACTGAGGTAGTCGTCTCCTGGTGCTGAAGTTATTGAAAATGGATGCCTATAGAGATGTCAAAAAGCTATTCTACTGCTTATATGGAAAAGGGATGGGAGCTGTAAATTTTGAGAGAATATCGACTTACCATTCAAATGGGGATATCGAAGGGCATTTTAGAAATATGTATTGCCCACTTATGTATTTGAACCCATTTGGTTTTGACATGATTAGGCTGAACACGTCTCCTGGTAGAACCGAAACCTGCAAGAACAAAGTTTGATCCTCTGATTCTGTTTAAGCAATAAGCTTAATAAGTTTAATTTGTGAAAATAGCCATTTAATTGCCATTAATCATATCATAAGAATTCTGATTACGAAATTTACTAAGGGGCTTTTTGGTACTTTGGTTTTGAGTTTTATCTGAACCGAAAGCTTGTTTTCAGGATTTAGTTTCTAGGTCTCGTACAATGGGTTTCTCAAGAACCCATATTAGAGAATTTACCGAAGTTTTTTGTGCTTTTTCTGAATACCTAAGTAAAAGAAAAGTATTATAACTTTTGAAGAGCATAGTACACCAAATAAGCTTTTTTAGACTGAGGATGTATCTTCATAACAAGTATTTAAAAAATCTGTCAGAAACTCATTTAAAAGACTCAAATCTGTTAATAATATTCTCAAGTACACCTTGAACTTGCGTGATGTAATTTTCTTGACTAGTATTTCTTCAAAATAAGTATAGAACATATGTATATGGTTACCTTCAATATCTTAACGGTGTGATGTTCTGATCGACAACTCCTCAGGCTACGCTCTGCTACATAGAGGAGAAGTGGAACCGCAATGTACATCCATGTCTGAAACAAAGAGATAAATACATGTAGAGACCTATATGTAATTTTAATCTACCGAAAAGCTACTATTTTGATATCACAAGTCTTACCGTTTTATGGTACCATTTGTGTACCAAGAACAAGAATGTTCCATGGATAAGGAGCAACACGTAGACTAATGCGAAAAGATGATGAGAGTACCAAAACGCATTGAATCCTGTCAATCGGTTGAAAGGTGCTGGTAGTTTCACCAAGTTTCTCCGGAATTTACGTGTAGCTAGCGTGAATGCTATGGACATTAAAACCACCATAGAGATCCCCGTAACACCCTCAACACCCGTAAGAAGGGATTTATACGTGGGCTTTTTGTTATTGAAATCTGCTGCAAGGAGGGAAAACTTTTCCGGGGATGAATTGATCAGACGGGGGAAATCACACAGCATGTGATTTCCAACGTGGAGGAGAACTCCGATCACAATAGCGCCCGCGATTATCTGGAATGTAAGACCAAATGTTCGGTAATTTAGGCAAAGTATTAGGTGTAAAACAACAATTAATTGGAAGTTAGGAACAAATTTGGGGTACAATTTTCTTATAAGTGACAGAAAGAGTTACCAATGTAAATCCAATAATCAAAAGCCTATCTATACCACCTCTTATTTGAATCCAGTTTCAGTTTTTTTATTCTAACTGTAATTGCATCATTTCCTTTTCTAATTTCTGAATATTTACAAAACTATTCAAATCTAGTACGAAAAAGAAAAACTTCATATTAGAAGGAAGAATTCACAAATACAACAATCATCCTCGTCCTTTTAACTTGGATTTGCAAGAAAAATTAGCCATTTTAATTTCAATCAACAGAGATAAACTTGTTTAATCTAGAAATAAGAGTAGAGTTGATATATTTGAAGTTAGAAGGATGAAAAAGGTTAAACTAGATATTCGAATATTGAAAACGTATAGTTGAACTTCTGTAATAGCTGCTTTATCAGCATTTCATGTTAATAATTTTATTACCTTGTGAAAGTTGATATTGTCATCGAAGGGAATAACGAGCCTGGCTCTCGTAGACCTGAGCCGCGTCAGCGTATTCCGACAAACCGGCAAGAGTATCAGAGCCATGTTGAACTTCAAGGTCTCAGCGGCCCCCTTGGCGGTGGTGACACAGTAACCCATCACTTGAAAAGCTGCCCTTTCCCTATACTGCATAAATTTCCATGTGAACAAGGCCGCCATGGCCACAATCCAAAGCAGCAAAATCCATAACCTTTGCCAATTTTCAAGTACTAAGCACTTGAGTGTGCAGCTCACCCTTCGAACAATGTTTTTAGGTATTAGCATGCTGAGGTTCTGGTTCCAACTCATGCTTACACTGGCTGTGCTAAGTGGTCTGCTGTAATTCATATACGTATCTCTTTGTAGAAGCAGTGTTTCCAATTGCCATATCTGATTGAAAAAGAATCGTTAGGCATCGATGTTATGATTCTCTAAATCGAAGAAAGTTAATCATTTCATAAATTTCCCTTGGGGGTTTAGGTCATTTCCGTTTCAAGTTTCAGTCAAAGTAATGTTTTAAAGTTGATTTAGACATTTGACATGAAAATTCTTGGTTGAAGTAAAAATTGTTTGCATCAAGTGTTCATGAATAACTTGAACAAGAAAATGAAAAGCGTCCAGCTCTATATTTTGGAAACATTGGGTGCTTATTTATGCTATTCTGAAACTCAAAGGGTATAACAAATCCAGCAACCATCTATATGTATGTACGAAAAAATACTTATTCACTCCACCTGGGACGTAAAAACACAGCTCCATTAAGAAATCTATGCCGCATTTTCACAAGTATTTTCTTCAATGAGCGGATGAGAGTGCTTTCAAACAAGAGTATGTACAAACATAACTCTGTATCCGTAACACTACTCCTGGAGATGAAAATTTTAAAAATGCAAAATTGGGGGAAATGCAATTGTGACTTTAATTCCACTAGCTGAATTACATTTTGCCCTTTTTTAGGAATAGAATCCAGAGGCATGTAATCAGAATCGAAATCTTCGTTTTTAGTAAATATAGGTTGAATGGGGCTTACGGTGAGACTGTGAGACGAAACATTAGCAAGTATACGTATGATTGATACAGACGCAAACGTTAGAAATAGTTATGTTTGTTTTCATTTAAACGTCTCTTAAGTTTTGGTTTAGGCCCATAGGTTAGCCAAGCTCTTAAGAAATCCTCAGTGATCCACTATAGAAGGTTAACTAATTTGGGAGCTAGCTTATAGTTTATACATGTCCGTTTAAGAAAGACAGAACAATGTTGTTGGTTCCTATATCTCTGTCCAAAGTTGAATTTTGGTCCTGCAACCTTCTTACTTCTTCGCTAGTCACTCACAGTTAAGAAAATTCACAATTTGGTCCCATCCGTAACAATAGTTAATTCTTTGTTTGAAATGATCATATGGTACGCTAATGGTAGTGGCGGACTAAAGATAAAGGTTAGCGGGTCGTGACCTATGCGAATCTTAAAATATCAAATTTTATATTTACAACCAATAGAAACTTCAAAACCCGCCAAATGAGAAAAGGGACTATTGAAAGGTGGGTCGACACCGAAATTAAAGAGTAAATTTAACAAATCAAAATTTGATAATAATTATGCCCTCAATAAATCAAAATTTCAGTTAATGACAAAAACAAAATTTCTCTTGTTACCTCGATGTAACCGAGACTTTCCGGGTCCAACTCTTCCATTATTAGTGCAGCATATTCCTCTGCCTGTTCCTTTATCTTGGATAACTTGTTTGCCGATGCACTAAGGATTAGAAGCTGAAATTAAAAAAAAATAAAAATGACATGAAATTGCATAATAAATAACAAAATAAACGACACCAGCCAGTCAAAAAATTGGCTGAATTACAAACACGTTTCTAACATATGTCTTCTTCTAGTAACTTCAGTATCGATGACCTAATCATATCATCTGACTAAGCATAATGCCCATACCGAGATCGAAAATGGGGGAATATAAGTTAAAATTATTTAAGAGAAACTGCAAATTATGGAAATTGTTACGCAGGCTAAAACTATATTATAAAAATTTTTGTATTAAAATATAAGAAATCAGGTAAATTCTTTTGAATTATTGAGGGCTGAAACACCCTTATGAAAATTTTTGATATGTCACTGGGCATCATTCTAGGCGTTAACAAAAACATCGGATGACGCTTTTCCTAGGTTTTTTTGGGCACTTTTTACCTTTTTTTTCCTTTTTACTATTTTCTGGGTTAGATGAACTAATAAAGCAAGGTGGAATCTACTTTGGGATAATTCCAAAATTAAACTTGGGAAATGGTAAAAGTAAAAAACTATCAAACCTACCTCTTGGACTTCATCTCTTGTGATTCTTCCATCTTCATTCCGATCCACCCTGAACAGCCAAAAATGCCCCAAAATGGTAAAATTGAGTTACTCGTCCATCCCATTCTAACAGGGCTAAAACAAATTAATATTGTTAAATTTTAAAATATTCTTAATTTTTTTTCTATAATATTTTTAATTAATATTATTATTTTATACAATTTATAATAGATATAATAATTAAATGACTACGATATATAGTAAAGTAATTTTTTAATTATTTTTTTATCCCATCTTACAACCTTCATTCGAGAATTGTGTGTGAGGTGACTATTGTTATGAGAAGAGCCGTGGGAAAATATTTAGTTGAAATACATTTTCTAAGAAAAATACAGATATAGAGCTTGTTAACTTTAGGGTAAATTACACTTTGCCCCATGAGGTTTCTGAAAATTACAGAATGCCCCGAGGTCTTGGAAATTGCAACTTCCCCCTCCAGTTTTGTTTGTTCATTACACTTTACCTCCAAAGTTTTTGGGGTAAAGTGAAAGTCAACTAGTTTGTCAAAAATGACCCTCAAAATTCCAAAAGTACCCCTTGAACAACATATTTTTGTCTAAAATATCCTAAATTAAATTTAGAATTTAATATAGACTAAAATGAAATAATTAGTATATTACATTATTAGTTTATACCCAACAATATTGACACTTTAATTGATAAATTAAATATCCAGCACTCATCCCATTTTGGCATGAATCAGGGAAGAGGGAACAACGGATAGCGAAAATAATTTGAATTCCATTCTACATTTTATTACAATATATTTAAAAATATACTATAAAATGGTGTTTAAATAAATGTAATAAGATTTCCTAAAAATATGACATGTCAAATTTGAAACTGCAAAACAAGCCAAGAGATCAAGGGTTAAAAATGTTTTTTCCATTCAAGTGAAACTTGTAAATTGAATTCGGTTAAACTGTAATTTCAGAAACCTGAAGGGTATTTCGAAATTTGCAGAAACCTCATAGGGGCAAAGTATAATTTACCCTTTAACTTTATTGCGTCTTTTGCTTTGCATCATTTTTATTCCCAAAGATAGAAATATTTATTTGCGATGGAAACATGTTCTGTTTCCAACCTTAGACGTGGGACCTACCATGTGTGTCAGTGACGTGGAGACGGCCACACTCATGTGTACTTATCCATTACCATTTAGAGCATCCACATCAAAGCATCTCCCATAGTATTTCTATACAATTTTCTACATGTTAGTGATATAACTAACGTATCAACTATCAACAGAATATTTACATAGATATTTTCATTATTTATCTTTTCCATTCCAAGCATCTTATCTCATCAATTCTTAATCATTTTAATTCCCATTTCATCTACTACTATTATTTATCTTATTTTTATATTTATCAACAATAATAAGTATAAAATGTAAAATGTTGCCTGTAATTTGATGATTTGGGTTCTTTTTGTTTTTTCATTATGTAAACAAATAAGATGGGGACAGTAGAAAATGTAAAATATACATTTGGTGTTGAATGAAAATGTTAAATATATAGAAATGGTTTCATATATGTATTTATAAGGGGAAAAAAAAAAAGCGATGCAACAAGTCAACTTTTTTAGCCGTTGCTCAACGTTCAAAAAATAAAAAAATTGCCAATGCTTTGAAAAAATAATAAAATAATCCAAGATGTCTGTCAAATTGGGTACTTGTACGAGTATCCCCTTCCTTTGTTCTTTCAAATAAGCATCTCATTTAATTAGCTCTCCATCGGTGCAAATAATGCAAGGGGGGCATGGGGGGAAATTTGACAAAATGACTCTAATAA
>MKEJ01038064.1:0-10208 GCA_001753735.1 Embelia ribes
CAACCAGGAGTATATATATATATATATATATATATATATACACATACATATTACAACAATTTCATCTTCTAACTATCCAACTTATTGCAATTCCAACCCTATGTAAAAAATCATAAAATCTACTATTCATGAATCCCTAAACAATTCCCACCAGGACAAGTTCATATGTTAAATCTAACCGATAATATTTACAAGTATATATTTAACCTCTCCATTATGACAAAGGCACCCACGACATCTACTCAAGAATCATGATAACTATGACATTAACGATTCCTCAATACATCTGACTCCAAAACAAGATCAACCTAGGTGTAGACTTTAACACATTCATTTATGTCTCGACTCGACACCCAATACTCAAAATTTCCTCATTATTATGCGTTCTAATTATAATCAATGTCTCCCAACACATAGGTTCATACTAGCTTAACTACGTCACTACGGTGTTCGACAATTAGCCACGACCTCTTAACACATATGATCTAACAAATTCAACTACGGAAATCTCTTTGGAATCGAATCATATCCATAACGTACTAAGTACCATTACTCAGGTTCCTACTCAATAACATCCTTTACCTCTCGTCTTCCATAATCTTTCACATATCTCTAAGGTATTCGTCACACGTTTACATCCATCACCTTTACTACAATCCACACTCTGCACTACTACTCTACGTCTTGTACTCAAATATACTACCAAACACCAAGACCCCATAGGGTTAAACAACTCTATCTTTAAACTACACAACATCTCCAAACTAGTCTCATGCCACTCACACTAACAACTCCTACTCGATATACTCAATGCTATAATATTTTTTTTTGTTTTTCCTATTCTTTTCTTATTGACTATCTTTAGAATGCTAACTCCACATAAATATCAATCTCTCCATCTTACATAAACATCTCTATAATTTCAACATTTTTTTATCACCCCTTCATACTTTATTAAATTCACTAACTCCCTGTTTTTTGCACGTTTTGGTGCTTCTCATTCTCAATAACTCTTGTGGTCTAACATCTAACCAAACATCTCCATAATACTCACTCAATACATAGGCCTATGACTCTTACTCGATCTTTACCTACATCAAAACTCACCATCCAACACATCATACTACACAATTTTGTCTCTTGGTTACTCAGATCTCTCTTCATAAACATCTCTAAACGCTCTACATGCTCAATGCATGCTTGTTACTACCCCACACTTCCTACTCGTCTCTATAATTTTTCATCACTAGTTATATCGTTAATCCGAATACCTCTCATTCAAGTTGTACACTCCAACAGATGCTTAATGCAACCCACCAATCATAGTAAACTTTTCAGAATATACAAATTCGTCCCAGATTCCAACTTATTCATGTTCTCCTATCAGACATATGCCCTAATCTCTAAACCCACCTCTTAACCTCGTCAACACAACTTTGTTCTCATTACAACAATGCCAATTGGTAATGATATATGTCTACTTTCTCACCTTTTTTTTAGTTCAATGTCATTATTAATCTCTTGCCTCATATAAACATACTTAACTATTCTACATAACTATACTCGCAATAGCCAATAAGCTCAAATACCTGCCCTTCCTCTCCTGTCGCAAAACATACTCCCACCACAATCATTACTCCTTAATACACATACAACTCTCACATATCAATCTTACACCGCCCACTAACAAAACTCCCAAAAGTATCAACCAAAACAAACTTAAGATTCCATAGAAACGCCATGCGTACTGCATCCACTGCAAACATTCTCGACCCCCACCTCGACCACTATGTCTTATACGTGCCATAATCTAGACTCAACAAGTCACTTAAACTATCAAATCCCACAACCCCAAGCTTCATCTCTTCTACATTTCGACCGTTGAAGTGTTTACTAATCGTGTCACTCTATTCGCATCTCACTAGTCAAAATGAAATGACTCCCAGTAGAGTTTACTATGTTCTACATTGTCTTTGAATCTTCTATAATTCTCAATCTCTCTATATTTTCTACTCGTTCCTTATCATCTCAACCACATAACTCAACATAATCCATATTTCTCAAACTTTCAGTTTGAGTGTCTCTACAACTATACACAATGGTCTAACAAAATTTGTGTCTGTAATGACTTTTACACCAAATACAAGTTTTATCATACTAATGCCTTGCCACACTAACATGTTCCGAACCAAACACTTCACCGACTTTACACAATATCTTCAACCATCAAATTCTAATTCATTTCTATCACTTCTCATCTTGGTTCACCCACTCCATTCGCACGACTCAAATGGTCGATTTACTACATGACAAAATAGTTGGGTTAGCATTCGAAGATTACACACATTCTAACCAACAACCAATTGATTCTTACCCGCTCAAAGGATTTCTAAAACTCTAGCACTCCTCCTAATATAACTCGTAGCTTAGAAATTTTTCAAATATCGTTATGTAATTAAATCAATTATCCCCTCCTCATTTACTCAATGTTTCCCTAACTAAGGGACTTAGTTTTCTTGTGTTTCAAACCAATCTGGCGTACACATTCACAACTCACCCTTGTCACTAGGTCTTGTGTTCAGAAAATTGTTTCTTTTGGAATGTACTTTTCTCATACTCTATATATTATACATCAAAAACTATCACTAGGTTGTTCTTCGATATTGTCATCTTCTTCCTCATTTATGAAATGAAAACCTTCTCGCTATACTCGTATATTACATCATCATTGATATCTCAAACTCTAAAAATAATATATCCTGAACCGCTATTTTCTCCTCAATACTTAATACTCCATTCTCAATGCTTGCCCGCATCTATTAAAATACCTCTTTGACATGCGGTGCAGGAACAACACCGCCATACTTACCGTGACTACTTTAACAACTGCTTGTATTACAACTAACTCAACTACATCTTATACTATGATATCAAGTCATAGTAGACAACCAGAATTAATCACATAGTCGTATTGTAAATACGAGTAAAAAGAACTTCAAGAAGAAAATCATAGTGATTTGTCATCTAATTTTGTGCACATGTAGAGTTTTTTGTTGGACCAATAAGGCGTCCCCTGCCTATCTGGTACAGACCTAAATGTCGTCATCTGCCTCAGACAAGCCACAGGTTTTACATGTGCAAATATTTTTCGAAAAATTGTGACTTAAGGAATGAAGTACAACAAACACACAAGCACATAAGGCACCCAAGTTCCTGGATGCCTATCCAACTTCTAGACTCAACTCACTCAAGGACACTTAACCCAACACCTAACAGTTCCCTAGGCAGTTCATAAAACTGTGCTCTAATACCAACTTGTAACACCCCATAATTTCACAACACATTCCGAGCACATAACTCACACATCATCGTATATAATGAAAGGCCAAACTTTTCAAATAAACATTTATTTTCTCAACATCTACTTGGGCTAAAACAATTTGCCCAATTTATTTAAAAATACAAAAATCTCAAAACATATATCATCTTGGCTCGATAGCCTACAATTTTTAAAATAAATGAAATATTATTCTTGAAACACTAAAATAAATTAGAACTACTATCCACAAACTCAAGTGAGTTCCACCAACTCTAATCTTGGATATATATTCCACTTGTTCCCACCCCTGCATGGGATAACAAAATAAATCCAAATAAGCTGTTAGTTTTACTATATTTGCGAGTAGAACAACAAGACAATATGCTTGTGAACATGATCAACCAAAACAAATCAATGAATATCATAGTACAACTACTCAAGAAAGAAACAAAGAACATATATACACATTTTATTATACCACAATGTACGATATACAGTTCTCAAGTGTTTACATTTTAACATATACTACACGGGTTGTGTCTCTATCTTAACTATATGCTTTAAGATTTAGAGAGCCAGTGCTCGTACCCTCTTATACACCAATAATTTAGGGTCAGTCCTCACACCTTAAATAGACATTTTCTTCATTTAGAGGGCCAATCCTCGTAACCTCTAAACGTAGAACTCAATTTATTCACGTCAATAAGAATGTTCCGTTTTGAGGGCCAATCCTCGCACCCTCTAAACGTATAACTCAATTTATTTGCTCAATTCAAATGTTCTCATTATGTTTCCTTCTTTCAAATGCAACTCAACTAAATTTTCTCAATTTACACTACTCATAATAGGGCACAAATTTTCTACCACACATTAGGGCACAAAAGCATATTATCACAACTCATAAACGAAATTACACAAGACTCGTAATTCTAACTACAAATACAATAAATTATAACTGCACCTAGCATTTAGTGCGCAACTTCTCAGAAAGCTCAATGAGAAATCCTAACTTCCGCCTCTATAGGAATCACCACCAATTTCATGATCACCTACGAGGAATTAACAAGAAATCAATTACTATTTGCATATACCAAAATCAATTATTCATGTACTGAACATATGATGAACTAGGGTTCACAACATAAACCCTACGTGATAAATTCTTACCTCACGTGATAGAGAACGAAGGGAAGAACCCTAATCCACTCTTAGATTGATAATCAAGATGAGTTACCTCGTTGAATTTGATGATATTAGCCCTAAGAATCATTCTCTCTCTCTTCTTTTCTCCAATTCTGTTCATGGTGATAAGATAAATGTTTTGTTCATTTTTTCCTATGCGTAAAAATAAAATTCAGAATTTTTAACAGTTCAATTGATCGAATTCCTAGAAATACGACCTGGTGTAGAAAATCTTATTTTGCACCTTATTCCACCTCAAAATTGGCTGTGGATAAAGCACTAAAATCATAGATAATTAAAATATCTTTCCAATGGTATATAATAGGACTTAATCAGATTTATGGTTTAGGTGTTATACCCAAAATACGGAACTATTGTTCAAAAGTCATCATTCCTTATAAGGCCTAATCTCACCAAACATCTCTTTAATGCTCGTTACATTGTTTAACACATCATTTCAAGTATATAAATCTTAGATTTTAAAATGGGGCCTTACAACTCTTCCCCTGAAAAAGAAAACTTTGTCCTCGAAGTTTAGGTTTTAAAGCAACTCCAGACCCCTAAACCGAACTCCATCACAACTTCCAATTATGCTTTACTCATCCTCATAACACGCTTATTAAGCACATCTACATACAACCAATTTTTGGCAACTAATTTGTGATAGCTTCCTGGCTCGAATTTTATATTCCACAGACACTCAACCACGAGCCACACAACGTCAACACGTTATTATAGCTTAAAATTTACCTCTCACTCATCGCATAAGGTACATATATCTTCCTTCAATGTCACTACCCGACTTCCACAACCCTTCCAATTACACACCTGCATGTGCAGTCCACTTAGTCTGTCAATTACAAGGATAGTTTCAATTACGTTTAATGAATAGAACCTTACAAAGCTTAAGTTTCTGGTTGAACCGGCAGATGTGGTCTACTTTTCATACTACTGCAATCCACAATCATAGCAAAAATGCACCCATAAGTTCATAAGCTAATATAAATCAACATAAACCTCCTTTTTTCAGTCATAATTTGTTACTTTCCTCCGAATGTTTCTATTCAGGGAGACTTTTACGAGAAGCGAACAGCTGAGCTGAAAGAAAAGGTGAGAACAATGCTGATGAATATGAAGGAGCCACGTGAGAAACTCGAGTTTATAGACGTTATGGAGAGACTTGGAGTATCTTATCACTTTGAAGCTGAGATAGAAACTATACTGGAAAACATATTTACTGACATCGATCGTAGAAATACATGGAGCCAAATGGGAGATATACATGCTATGGCACTTGAATTTCGGTTATTGAGGCAACATGGATATATGGTCCCCCAAGGTACCTAAAATTAGTCCGTTCGCCTTTGAATTTAATCTATTAAAGCAACTTGAATATATGGCCATCCCCCAAAAATGATTGTTTAACTCCATTTCAGTTAGAGACACACGTTTACTTGTTTGCAGATGTTTTCGCCAGTTTTAAAGACAAATTTGGCAACTTCAATGAGTCACTGAGTAACAATATCAAGGGACTACTTTCCATGTATGAAGCTTCATTCTTACTAATGGGCGGTGAGGAGATACTTGAAGAGGCTAAGGAATTTTCAACCAAACTCCTTAAACAACACCTGGACGACAAGTGTGGACTCAATCCATATATTACTATGTTAGTTAGCCACTCATTAGAGCTTCCCCTTCATTGGCGAATGCCGAGGATGCAGGCGAGGTGGTTCATCTATGCGTACGAGAAGAATCCAGACATGAATGCTATGTTGCTATTGTTTGCCAAATTGGACTACAACATGTTACAGGCTATTCATCAACAAGACCTTCAACATGCTTCTAGGTACGAATTGACGCAGAGAAAAATGATTGAAGAACAAAAAAATGACTTAACAGAAATCTCAAAAAACAAAAAAAAAATCTTAACACTAGATTCGGTAATGATAAATTAGGAAGTCCTAATCTTGTAACATGTCGTTAGTTTTTGTTACGGGTGTAGTTAAATCTTCCTTGGTTTTCCAAAAAGGTGGTGGGAGAGCACCGGCTGGACGGAAAAGTTACCCTTTGTGAGGGACAGGGTTGTGGAGAATTACTTATGGTCTCTGGGAGAGGCTTTCGAACCCAAGTATCAGATTTTTAGAGATTTCGAGACTAGAATCAACATAACAACAACGTGCGTAGATGACGTTTATGACATTTACGGAACGTTGGAGGAACTTGAACTCTTCACTGATGCTGTTTACAGGTACTGAAACATGACATCAAGTAACCTTCAAGTTCTTTAGAGAAATGTCTCAATATATTCTCATAAGAGTTGAACTAAGAAAGAAAATAAAAAATGACTGCATTTTTTTCAGATGGGATGTGAATGAATTGGAAAAACTTCCGGAGTACATGAGGATATGTTTTCTTGGTTTGTTCAACTTGATCAATGAATTGGCTAATTACACTCTCAAGGAGCATGGCATCAACATTCTTCCATACCTCAGATCCAAGGTATTTTATATGCTTTGTATTGTATTGCATCATACGAGCTACGACTAAATTATGTACTCCACACATATTTTGACACTATACCCTCATCTCGATTCTTGATGTTTCCACTGTAGAAACCCGGAACCTAAAGATGTATTTCATTGAGTGGTTTGCCTTCAATATAAAGTATTTTTTCAGACCATAATTTGAAAACTTATTGGCGTGCCATAGTACCTTCATATCTTTGCTACAGATATTTGATTCTGCAGGGGAGCTGAGCTAGCTTGTTTACACTTTTGTTTTAGAATATGATACAAATTTTTAAATGTTTACGCACCTTTTGAAATTAAGGAAGACCCCAGCCTGTACTTGTTCTCCTTTCAGTTCCGCCCCTGATTGCACATTCGCACTGGTTTCAAATACTTGGTACATTTCGTCTAATCTATGCGTAAGTTGTCTTCCAATAAATCAAGATTTAAGAATTAGGTCTTGTTGTGTTGTGCCATTTGACTTTAAAATGGTAGAAAATGTTGGTCGATACATCCGTAAACTTTTTGCTCAGGACAGAAAGAAATCTCACTGAGCAGCCGAAAACAGAACAAGTTTTAAACAAAATGTAACTAAAAAAGCCCTTGAGTTCTAATGCAAATAGCTTATGAAACAATAACCATTCTAGTGCTTAATTTTAGCTTAAATTGAATTCTTGTGCAGTGGCAAGATTTACTAGGGTACTACATGATGGAAGCAAGATGGGCTAGCAAAGGATATATACCGACACTCGAAGAGTATCTCAATTATGCTTGGGTTTCGGCCTCTCCACCAGAATTATTAACACATGCTTTTTTCCTAAGTAAAGATCCCATCACAAATCCCATAACTCAAGAAGAATTAGATGGTATCAAAAATTACCATGACATGATTAAGTGGCCATCACTGGTCGCACGACTTGCAGATGATCTCGGAACATCATGTGTATGTTTTTATTACAAATTGTTTTGATTTTAAACTATATTCTTTTTGGTAACGAACTACTATTTTTCTGTGTCCTCCAGCACGAGATGAAAAGAGGAGATGTTCCAAAATCGATTCAAATATACATGCAGGAAACTGGTGCATCTGTCGAAGAAGCACACGAACACATAAAATACTTGATCAGTGAGGCATGGAAGAAGATTAATGAAGCTCGCCTTTCAAATTGTCCTTTCAATCGAAGTTTTATTGAGATCACGACAAACCTTGCTAGAATTTCACAGTTCATGTACGTGCACGGAGATGGGCACGGACATGATATTGGAGGGAAGAACAAAGACCGGGTCACTTCACTACTGATTGAACCCATTCCTCTTATGTCGAAAGACATTTTTTATTAATTTTCATTTCGTTCGTGCGTGCGTGTGTAAGAGAATTGGGTAATATGCCTAAGACCGACATGTTCACCACTTATTCAGTTGTATATGTGGATTGTGTAATTTTCGTTCTCTATTATGAGTTCTTTCTTTAGGGAGAGCCATAATCCCGGAGAGAAGAATCAATGCACACCTCCAACAAATCAACTTCTAGTTACTCTTTTGAGGAAAGTTAGAAGAGCTAATAGGATTAGATAGCGCAATAGCCCTAGCTGTAAACAATGGATACTAGTCGTTGTGTTACAGCTAAGGCGTTAGTTATCCTGCCTAGTGAGTACATTCGCAAGAATGAAAGTCATATGAAAAGAAAGAAGAGAATTAGGCGAGTCAATATTGTTGGTTCCCGAAACCTGTTTTTTCCAAAAGCTTGTATCCCTATTGTATTAGTGTTTTCTCAGTACTTCTCTACGCATTCATTAGAAAGTGCAATTGGGTTTCTTTCTTGCCACAGGTACTTAATTCTGCTTTCACTATTCGACGAATAGAGCATGAGGCGTTAGGTTAAAGAAGCGGATGAATGTGCCACTACTTCCGAGTGAATTGAAAACCGTTTTATCCCTCTGACTATCTTGAGTGTTGATTCTTCCTCTCCAGCTGATTCACAGCATATTTGTCAAGAAAATATGGGATTCGATAATCATACAAGATGTATCGCTACAAAACGAGAATGATAACTCCACCCTTAAAACTACTTAAATTATGAATTCACAGGAATAGAAATACACATCTTTGAAAGGGAACACATTAAATAAACGTAAAGACCAACCATGCTTAGAAGATTCAACAGATAAAAATATACCTCCGCTAGGTCATTTTCAAAGATAATAAAATGAGACATGTCACTGTGGTCCTAGTTACGGTTAGCAACCGAGTGGAAGAAAGGAGGAGATTTTCGAATAAGAAACAGGATCCAATGACATTGAAAGAATAAATGAAGAGCCAAATGAGATTAATATTTAGGCATGCTTTCATGGCCATCACAAACATTGCGGGTTTTCAGCAGGACGACTTTCACCTTTTTATTCTACTATCTAGCGATATAAAGAGCTAAATTGCATAAGCAGACGACTTTCATCTTTTTATTCTACTATCTACCCTCCTAAGATTCTTGTGCACTTTTAGTGAAAAATGTGCATGAGCCCCATCACACAAGATAATAGGCATTTTGTTTCATTGCAGTTAACAACAAAAGAATTAGACGAATCTAGCTTAAAACTATTTTTTATGCCAAAACCAAATAAAAGTCTCACAAACAATGGCAAAATAGCGTGGGGTGGAACACAATAGATTGCGAGTTAACTCCTTGGATGTTCTATCAAGCCCAGATTATTGAAATAGCTTCCATGATGCTATATATATGATGATAGAAAAGAAAAGTGATGCGAAAATGAATCACAAGATTAGTAAGAAACCCGCAAAGAACAAGACATTGATCACCATCCTCAAGGGAATGTACTAAAATGATAGGAGAACGAAAACTATGGCACAATGCTTCAATCTCAAAAGAACTTTTTGTGCAAAACTGCAGGGACTTGGGGAAAGAACATAATCGCCATGTAATCAGATGGGTTATGGCACCAACGAATTTTAAAGAAAACGATAAGCGTTGAATAGTTATGGACACTATTTTACTTAGGATAAGTGGACTAATTGAGCATAAAATAACATAAGCCACTTAAATGAAATTGGCTAAAAATTAAGTACCAAAGAAATCTTGATATATCAAGATTAAAATTACCAGTCATTTGAATCATCTTAAACATCCACAATACACCTTTCTATTAATGGGTTGGAACTAACATAAGCTGAAACAATTCTATCCA